>JARTUT010001424.1:0-67921 GCA_030674115.1 Micraspis discolor | reverse complement strand
TCGGCGAATTCAAGAAAACGACGATTTCGAATAAGCCAATAGGTTTTAAATCTTGCTGACGTCATGCGCGAAGTTTACAAAACTCGTTCTTATTGATATTAAAATTAAACTATGCAATCTAAGTCTATGCTGGAGACATCTCTGTCTCCTCTAACGAACCAAAGGGGTCTTTTGATGACGTCATGCGCGAATTTGTTCAAAACTCGTACCCCAAGTGAGAATACCTTGTAGTCCTAGTACCATGAGTCGAGCGTTGAAGGAAAAACGCCCGCAATACGCGGAAAGACACGACAACGCACGGTCGCTTGTTTCCAAGGTCGTGAAAACATACCTGGAAACATTGCAATGGGACATCCTACACCACCCGCTGTACTCTCCTGACATCGCCCCTTCTGATTTCTACCTATTCCCAATGATGACGCATGACCTCGCTGACCAGCACTATCGTTCTTACGAAGAAGCCAAAAATTGGATCGATTCGTGGATCGCGTCAAAAGACGAACAATTTTTTCGACGAGGAATTCAAAAACTGCCACATAGATGGGAGAAAGTTGTGGCTAGCGATGTAAAATATTTTGAAGAATGAGTATGTAACGAGTTTTTTTAATAAAACCTCAAATTATGAAGTAAACGGCGGTTTTCTATTTGTACGCCTATGTACCTTATATAACCTAATATTGATCTGGAAAATTTGAAATATTTTGCATGAATAGTTTACATAATTATTTAATAGGCCACTAACCTTGGTACACCAAATGCTTAATGCACTTTGGTTCAAAATTATTCATCTGTGCAAGAACAATTATCCAAATCCCACAAATATGACAATATCTGTGTTTAAAAGAATTGAATATTATTCAGCTCACCAAGGTGATTCATATGGGCTGTTATTGGATTAAACTTGTGTGCTCCCTTTTTTTAAGTCACTGTTTTTTTTAATCTCGTTCATTTTCATGTTAATCTATTTTATTTTTGTCAGAATATAGGTTGCCATTACGGAATTTAGTTTTTGTTCCAAGTCTTAGTGCTAAGAATAAATTGTTGAGTAGTCCAGTTAGAAAATACCAAGCTTACAGTAACTAGCAGTCTAAATAGATCAATCAAGATGAACTGAGTAAAAAATATACTATAATAAAATATAATAAACTGAGATCTAAAGTTAGATGCAAATGTATGATAACCTGCTAATTATTTCTATAATATGTATACACAGGCTGTTACTGAAATTTTTGGCTATGGAAATTTCAAACAGTGTTTCAAATAATAGGGAGTAAGCATATATGTATGTTGAATAAAACAAATGCTTCGACAGATTTTCGCTTCATTAAGTATGAAGAACACAATCAAATTTGTTGGTTAAAAAATTGTCAATTATAGCTGCATAATGAAATATGACCTTAATATGAACACTTAACGTTTTGATTAAACTTGTTGAAAAAATAAAAAAATCATACAAAGTGAATTGTAGATGCTATAAGAAGAATTAAAAATTTAAACACCATGTATCTCGAACGAAACATTGTTATCCCATGTTTATGTGATTTTGTTTTCTTGAAATTTGCACAAAAATCTTTCCTCTTCGTTTGTACTGCCAGTTCAAAAACACCTGTTTATGATAAAAAGTCACATCGATTGTCATTATGAAATACATCTAGAACTTCATCGAAGAGAATTATTAGTTGTAACGATTGAGATAGAATAGTAAACAGATGACTTGATTTCGACAAAAGTGGGATCAGTCTCTTAAGCTCAGTTTTCAGTCTGTGGTTAACTCGTACTTAAAGCCTTTGTTCACATTGGAAGAGGTCATTTATAAACAGCTGACCATTTCAAACAAAAATAATGTCCTTGTGACCACTGAATTATCAGCTCTGTGTTCATTCACAAAACACTCAAATTATCGTTTCTGAGAGAATATTTAATTTATAATCCTGTCTGGCCACATGTTATTATTTTACTGGTGATGCTTTGTGTTTGGTTCAACAACATACTAAATGGAGAATTCATTAAGTTCATCTATAACAAAACTTAATAGAAGGTTATCTTTGTATGTAGAATGCAGCAAAGATAGGCGCTTCGATAACTAAAAATTTAAAATGAATCTATATAGATTCGATGTTTTAACTTCAGTTGCGAAAACAGTAATAAGGCCCATTTGCACCAACCACACTTGGCGTTAAGCATCATTAAAAATGAGTTCTTAACTTCAATTACGTTGCACCAACTGTTAAGCGGCACTTAAATCCCTTAAGCGAGCCCTAAATTTAAATGCTAATTCATATCACTTAACTATTTAAGACGGATTTTACCCATAGATCAATGAAATAAATACTTAATTATTTTTAGTATTTATCTATGATTCTAACCTAAAATAATTTAGATTGTTCGGTTTTCTAAATGTTTGTCTAGTATTTCTTTGTAAATTTTTTGAACAAATGTGGTGTGAATAAAATAATATTAATTGTAATTGTAATATATACTTGAACAAAGCTATTAACTTGTATAATGGACTTCTTTAATGAATTTGATGCATTTCATGGCGATATTGGACTTGTTTATTAACATATTAATTTATAAACAAATGTTTCTGTTACAGAATGAACGAAATCTTTAAAACTTCTTTAACCACAGAACATCCAAACATTGCGTGTAGCCAATCAAATCCTTTATTGATCTAGGGAAATGCAATACTGAAATGTCACCAGATTGAAAGTTAAGCGCTCGCTTAGTTAGATTTCTGTTTAGTGACAGTCGTGCAACTGGAAATGGGTTAAAGCGACCCTTAACTTTAAGCGGCACTTAGCTAACGACGACATTTAAGGGGGCTTTGGTGCAAACAGGGCCTAAGTGTACTAGAAACCTTTGAAAATTATTCCTAACAATGGTGTGATTGTACGTCATTTTTTGTAAAGAAACTTGACGGGTGGACTCGTAAGCCATGAGCCATCTTTTACGGTTAACCAACCACCATATATTGTGAAACTGGGCTTTAACTTGTTATATATACACCAAACACCGTGTATGTTTATGTATATTTGGATAATTTAGTAATCATTAATACGATGGGTTCGCCGTACGGTATGAGCAACATAGCAACCATGGCCCAGCATGCTCCAGCGAGGCTTAGTTGGTCCAATGAACGCTGGGCCAGATATTTCCTCCAGGGGCAGGGGGAGGTGGAAGTTCATTTACCGCCGCCTTTCACCGCTTCCCTGCACATTTCTTGCAGCCAGAGTAAGTCAAATCTTCTACCCTTAAACACTGCTTCAGGTCTTTGTCTTTGCCCATGCTTGGAAAAAGTTTCTCTCTTGTTTTGCGTTGATTTTTGCTTGCCGTCTTTTTGGTTACGTGGGAATGGACTTTGCCAGTTTAATAATGCTTATTCTCTTGCTGAACTAACAGTCATATATGTAGGTTTATCGTTCCTTTATTGTAAACTCATCAGGTCAGTTGAATGATCCATAGAGTACTCAAATAAAACTTTTGTTGTGCTATAAGACATGCTAGTAATTTTGAATGATTGTTTGGGCTATTACCATCATCTGTTAATGGATGTAATGATTTCCGACGTTTCGAATAGACTATATTCTATCTTTATCAAGGAGAAAAGTAAGAAACCTTTTTGAGAATTATCAGATTTTCAAAAAAGTCAATATGACAGAAGTCATGAAGAAGAAAAATGAACGATATTCTATACTCATCTGTGATATGATGATCTTTTAAGTTGGATCGAACTATCAGCGTCCAGAGCTTCTGGCAGATCTATAGATGGAGCACTTATGGAATCGGGTGTTATTTTCTCAAATGCTGCTTCTTTGATTTTCTTCTTGAAAGTTTTTCTTCTTTGGATATTATTGATGCTTCATCCCATTTTATACGATGATTCTCATCTACAGCATATTAGACCAACCTGGATTTGTCGCTGTCTAGTACCTCATGGTTGATGTTCTTTTTATTCTAATGCATTCCAGAGGGCATTTAGTTTCTCAAATAATGGAGACACAAAGGATAAAAATTGCATATATGAATTGCACTTTGCAGGGAGTGCGGAAGATCTTTACATCGGAGAAACTAAACGCCCTCTGGATATGCAGATAAAGAGAACATCAGAAGCTTCTACGAGTACCTAGACGGCGACAAATCCAGGTTGGTCCTAATAACATACTGTAGATGAGAATCCATACGTATAAAATAGGATGAAGCTATCCAATAATATCAAGAAGAAAAACTTTCAAGAAAATCAATCAGCAGCATTTATGAAAATAACACCTGATTCCATAAGTGCTCCATCTATAAATCTGCCCGAAGTTTGGACGCCACTCAATTCGATCCAACTTAAAAAGATCGTCCTTATCGCAGATGAGTATATAACATCGTTCGGCCTATTTCATGACTTCTGTCTCTATTGACTTTTGAAAAATTGTCGATTCTCCAAAGGTTTCTTACTTTTCTCCTTGATAAAGATAGAAGATGTCTATCGAGAACGTCGGAAATCATTACATCCACAATAGATGATATTAATAGCCCAAACAATCCATTCAACACGAACTCCATCATCAGCAATATCTCGTCATCAGCTATGCTGTTAATTATTAGGTTTACGTTAATGGACCTTTTAAGTTATACTGAATTCCAGAATCTTGTTAGAAGATAACCTCAGGGAAACATGTGTAAAGAGGTTCCAAGATGCTGTCAGGTAACCCAAATTCAATATGGCGTATTGTATTCCAAATACAATGTTGCTCTTTTGCGTTTTTCAGGAAATAAAACCCAAGTATTTTACTTTAGAAATAACAGAGTAAATAAAAGCCACTCGATGAATTGGTGTGGGAATTTGACGGACGTCGATTGAAAGGACTGCACTAAAAGATGGTGTACAGATTTTTACCTACAGTTCCTTCTGTTGCCAAACACGGATACTTATCAATCAGCCTCCTTATATTCATTGCAACTATTATGTTATGCTACTTTTTGCTCCTACCAATAAACTCTTTGTTTTTCATACAGCAGCGATATGAGCAGCTTATCATGATAGCAACTAAGAGAGTTCTATACAGCTATGCGTATAGCCTGAGCAACAAATATGTCGCTTGAAAGAAAGGTTTAATATTCGAATTAGACTCAACGACAATTTGGAATTTACCGCGCGGTTCCTCTTACATGTACCACTTGTACCATTTCTAGATCAGGAACCGCGAGAACACTAACGAACAGTTCCGAAATCAAATGTTCGAACACACGAACGACAAGGAACTCTTGTTCCGTCCCAATCACACAGGCGAAAACAATTACCAAAATTACAGTTCTGAACTGCGACATGAACAAAACCTATTTATGGTGATCTGACCCCCTATGACTATTTTCTGTTGTCAAGAGGAGGCTTATAAAGGACGACGCTATGCCACGATTAATTATAATAGGTTGCCAAGTGTCTCACTTCCGCAACTCTGTCCTTTGAATTTCGCGGCTATATACCAAAGCGCTACAGAAGCTCGTAACTGGCAATACTAATACATAATTTGAGAAGGTCTTAACTTAACCTACAAAACGGACGCTATGCGTGATTAGATTGAATATTTGCGTTCAGCAACACTTATAGACGTGTAAACACTAACGCCGAAATTCGCGCTATAGCCAAAGTTTTTCCTTCATTGAAGAGCAAATCCGCTTCAGAAACGTTCCGTGAGAATACAGGTGTTTTGGGTGATGGTACTCTATCAGTTTCGAACCGCGGAGGAATGGTTTCGACCATTTCAGAGCCGGTGGCAACGACACCATGGATAAACCAACCGGCGGAAGACCTGTGACGGAAAATACCGATCAAATCATGTCATGCGCAGAGTTGAACCGACATATCGCACTTCGCTTAGGAGGCGTGGGCGTTGGATCGTAAACCATTTTTAAACCATCTGCAGAAGGTTGGATACAAAAAAGCTTGATGTTTGCAGATACTGCGCGGTTAGTACCCTCCACTCTTCTCGACTCGAATCAACGCCTGCGATATGCTGCTGAAACGGAACGAACTCGATCCATTCTTGAAGCGGATGGTGACTGGCGTCGAAAAGAGTGGACCATATACGACAATATCAAGCGAAAACGGTCTTGGTCGAAAGCAGGTGAATCGTCCCAAACGGTGGCAAAGCCGGGATTCACAGCCGGGATGGTTTGGTGGGATTGGATAGGGAACCATCCGCTTTGAGCTGCTCCCATTTGGCCAGATGCTTAATTCTACCATCTACTGCGAACAACTGGGTATCGCGGAAGCGGGCAGATCGACCAGAAGCGTCAAGAATGGCCCAACGGAAAGGTGTATTGTTCCGCCAGGACCAGCACACTTCGTTGATGACTCGTCAGAAGCTACGGGAGCTCGGATGGGAGGTTTTTATCGCATCCGCCATATAGCGGACATAGCGCCAAGTGATTACCACATGCGCTTTCCGCTCAGAGGCAGAGGGAACTCCTCATGCCTTCCCTGCAGCGGCGGATGTGCAATGCTGCAGGTTCGTGTGGGACTTTCACCCACTAAAATCCCCTCCTCCTAAAGCAACGCTATCCAGTTAGAGTCCCAGGGACACCGACTCATAGAACTGGCGGTTGCAGAGGGCGGAACACCACTGCGCGAACAGTATATGTGCCACCCACACACTCACTCATACGCTCACTGGGAATTTGGGGATGTGAGTAAGAGCTTGTATTGCGATCTGAGACCAAGAACCGTTGTCTCACGAATAACTCGTGAGGGGCAACTAACTCGATTTCACCGTTTCGTGTTCACCCAGCTCTGGTTACGGAACTCGGAGCCCTAGGTATAGATCCTCGAAAGGTCTTGGCCCCATACATGCCTTCGGTCATACGGCACTCCAGCATGGATGGTTGAATGGCCCTGTTGATTCGAGGACTTGGCTACGAAGTGGCGGTTTCAGTCAATCATATCATAGATGAGTATATAACATCGTTCATTTTCTTTCATGACTTCTGTCATATTGACTTTTGAAAATTGATAATTCTCAAAAGGTTTCTTACTTTTCTCCTTGATAAAGATAGAAGATGTCTATCGAAACGTCGGAAATCATTACATCCACAATAGATGATGGTAATAGCCCAAACAATCATTCAACACGAGCTCCATCATCAACAATATCTCGTCATCAACTATGCTATTAATTATTAAATTTACGTTAATGGACCTTTAAATTATACTAATTCCAGAATTTTATTGAAGATAACCTCAGAATATGTGTAAAGGGTTCCAAGATGCTGTCAAATGACAAATTCAATATGGCGTATTGTATTCCAAATACAATGTTGCTCTTTTTGCGTTTTTCGAAATAAAACGAAGTATTTTACTAAGAAATGTAGGTAAATCAAAGCCACTCGATGAATTGGTGTGGAATTTGACGGACGTCGATTGAAGGACTGCACTAAAAGATGGTGTACAGATTTTTTACCTACAGTTCCTTCTGTTACCAAACACGGATACTTATCAATCCAACCTCATATATTCATTGCAACTATTATCATTTGCTTCTTTTTACTTTCTAATAAACGCTTTGTTTTTCATACAGCGGCCATTGAACAGCTTATCATGACAACAGCTTAGAAAGTTCTATGCAGCTATGCGTATAACCTAGGCAGCAAATAAATAACTTGAAAGAAGGTTAATATTCAATTAGACTCAACGACAATTTGAATTTACCGCGGTTCCTCTTACCTGTACCGCTTGTACCATTTCTAGATCAGGAACCGCGAGAACACTAACGAACAGTTCCGAAATCAAATGTTCCGAACACACGAACGACAAGGAACTCTTGTTCCGTCCCAATCGCACAGGCGAAAACAATTACCAAAAATTACAGTTCTGAACTGCGACGCGAACAAACCTATTTATGGTGATCTGACCCCTATGACTATTTTCTGTTGTCAAAGAGGCTTATAAAGGACGACGCTATGCCACGATTAATTATAATAGGTTGCCAAGTATCTCACTTCCACCTTTCTGTCTTTTGAATTTCGCGGCTATATACAAAGCGCTACAGAGCTCGTAACTGGCAATACTATACATAATTTGAAAGGTCTTAACTTAACCTACAAAACGGACGCTATGCGTGATTAGATTGATATTGCGTTCAACACTTATAGACGTGTAAACACTAACGCCGAAATTCGCGCTATATTAAAGTTTTCCTTCGTTAAAGGCAAATCCGCTAGGAAACGTTCCGTGAGAATACAGGTGTTTTGGGTGATGATGGTACTCTATCAGTTCGAACCGCGGAGGAATGGTTTCGACCATTCAGAGCCGGTGAAAACGACACCATGGATAAGCCAACCGGCGGAAGACCTGTGACGGAAAATACCGATCAAATCATGTCATACATAGAGTTAGACCGGCATATCGCATCTCGCCCAGGAAATGGGCGTTAGTCGCCAAACCATTTTAAACCATCTGCAGAAGGTTGGATACAAAAAAGCTTGATGTTTGGGTGCTGCATGATTTGACGCAAAAAACCTTCTGGACCGAATCAACGCCTGCGATATGCTGCTGAAACGGAACGAACTCGATCCATTCTTGAAGCGGATGGTGACTGGCGTCGAAAAGTGGACCATATACGACAATATCAAGCGAAAACGGTCATGGTCGAAAGCAGGTGAATCGTCCCAAACAGTGGCAAAGCCGGGATTCACGGCCAGGATGGTTTGCGTGGGATTGGATGGGAACCATCCACTTTGAGCTGCTCCCATTTGGCCAGACGCTTAATTCTACCATCTACTGCGAACAACTGGGCCTCTTGAAGCAGGCGATCGACCAGAAGCGTCCAGAATTGACCAACGGAAAGGGTGTAATGTTCCACCAGGACAACACACTTCGTTGATGACTCGTCAGAAGCTACGGGAGCTCGGATGGGAGGTTTTATCGCATCCGCCATATAGCCCGGACATAGCGCCAAGTGATTACCACCTTTTTTTTCCCGCCCTAGAGGCAGAGGGAACTCCTCATGCCTTCCCTGCAGCGGCGGATGTGCAATGCTGCAGGTTCGTGTGGGACTTTCACCCACTAAAATCCCCTCCTCCTCCTAAAGCAACGCTATCCAGTTAGAGTCCCAGGGACACCGACTCATAGAACTGGCGGTTGCAGAGGGCGGAACACCACTGCGCGAACAGTATATGTGCCACCCACACACTCACTCATACGCTCACTGGGAATTTGGGGATGTGAGTAAGAGCTTGTATTGCGATCTGAGACCAAGTACCGTTGTCTCACGAATAACTCGTGAGGGGCAACTAACTCGATTTCACCGTTTCGTGTTCACCCAGCTCTGGTTACGGAACTCGGAGCCCTAGGTATAGATCCTCGAAAGGTCTTGGCCCCATACATGCCTTCGGTCATACGGCACTCCAGCATGGATGGTTGAATGGCCCTGTTGATTCGAGGACTTGGCTACGAAGTGGCGGTTTCAGTCAGACATTAACGTTACCCTCGGGTCTTCCTCAGGACTGGAACTACAGACAGACCTGAGGTGCCGAGTGGGTCATAGTTTCTCTGATATCGCTACAACTGTGCTCCCCAGATCTACGCCGGGCCCGTTAAGAACTAGGGGGGAGAATCGAGACTCCTTCTCCTCTCGCCTAGTGATCGGATTAAGCTATCAGTCGTGGCCTCCTGGTTCGGACATGTGATACTAACGATACTCTTCGGGTCTGCCCCATGTCTAGGACTCGGGGGCCGAGTGAGCTATAGTTATCACGCCGCTACCTCGTGCCAGTCGTTCGACAACTTTGCTTGTTGACTCTGTCTCCAGCGTCTTCTAGGTACGGATGCCTAGGTGTGTTGCAAAGGTGTCACGACCTATGCGCCGCATAGACAGAGCCCTTGGATTGGGAGGAATTCAGGGATGATGGTCATTCTTGGTTTTCATCGCTTATCGCAACTACTTAAGCCCGTACACCACGACAAGGTGATGACCACGTACGGGAAGTGATTACCACCTGTTCCTATCCATGGCGAACGCCCTTGGTTATGTGAAGTTGAACTCAAAAAGGCTTGTGAAGTGGCTGTCCGAGTTCTTTGCAAAGAAGGAGAGGGACTTCTACGAGGGAGGTATTATGAAGTTGCCGTCTAGATGGAAACAGATTATCGAACAAAACTAAATCCGATCACTGTAACACTTTTTATAAAGCATTGAATAAATAGTAAAAAGCGGAAGGGAGATATTTTATAACCTATTATGAAGACGGCATCGACGAAGGAGCTGAACAAGACTTCACAAAACAATTTTTCAGTGCTTCGAAGATTGGGAAAAACGTTGATAGATGTATATTATATCCATGGAGGATTACTTTGAATAAAGAATTACTTTTTGATCAAATAAAAATTCCTGACACTTTTCGAATCAGCCTCGTATTCCTTATTAGAATCCTCTCTCGGCATCAGCGATTGTTGTCAACATATATTCATTGTAGGACCTGCATCTTACAATAATATACTTAAAGAAATAAACTGAATGCAATTTGTGCGAAAACAACTGTATGTTATAAAAGATTTTAGTAAAAATGGTCTATTTAGGATTCATAAAAACAAATCTACGTTTGACCTTTGGTTAGTGATAAGTGGTTGTCAAAAGTATTGAATAGTATAATGAATAGTTGCTCACAATACTTTTTGTTATATATGACGTTTAAAACGGAATGCTTGTGGTATATGTTGTGGAAAAAGTTTGTTTCTGTTTGTGGTTTTCTTTTGTGTGTATTGAATTATAATTCTATTCTCTGTTGAAAATATTGAAATGTTGCACCAACACTAATGAACTAAACACTATTCTATGAGCATCCACTAATCACCATTAACATCATTGCCATGCTGCATGAGCGAGGAATGAAACAATTATTGAGCAGACTTACTGCGTCCAAATTTTTTCATATAAATCAATAAAAACAATTGGTTTTGAATCATGATATGCCCTTGCTGATAAATCATAGAAAAGTAAATGTTTTTTATCTCAATTTATAAAATTTTGTAATCCAGATAGACTAAAACAAAATGTTTTTTTTTATATTGGTTTTATTGTATTCATTGTCACACATCCATTCAAAGTAAATCTTCTCAATTCTTCGAAAGCTGAATGTCTACTAATTTTATTCTCTTAACATAATCAAGATGACGGAATTTTTCTTATTTATCCTTATTTTGACAGTGGAAATGGCAGCCCTAGGCTTAAATGGTCAGTTACAGAACCCGTTTTTTCAAAATATGGCTGCCTTGCTCTATTCCACACCCCCTGGTCAGCCTCCATGGGGTCCTCAATTGAGCAATAAGGCGGTGGCTTCCATGTGGATGAATGCAGATGCTAAACCTATGCATCAGCAAGAAGAAGAAGAGGTGAGTGAATATTTCTAGATGTTTGTTTAAAAATTTTGAAAAGCAAAATTTTCACTGAAAATTGAGTAAGTTCTTTCTTAGTGCCAGTGTTTCTTACAATAATAGTTGAACCTCATCAAACCAACAAATCACTCCTAAATATTCATGTATTTTTAGCCGCACTGAACATTAATTCTGCAAGATAAATAAAAATTAACAAATGCATAAAATTTACAAAATATTGAACATATAGATAAGCAGCTAATGATTAGGGATGACATACATATAGATAATCTTTCTCAACTCCAAGTGTGTTCTTGTCCTAAACAACTAAAACAAAGGAAACAAAGTTCGACAGCATTAAGTTCTGTCGAAATAACGAAAATGGTAAATTTATGGAATGAAAATACTCCTAACTGTTGCAACGGAAATTCTATCGCATAGCCGCGGTAGAATTAGCTTGGCGAGGTGGGGAAGCTGCTGCTTGCTTGACTGAATTTTTTTGTATCGAATCAAACAACGATGGTTCTGTAACAAACCGAGTGGAATAGAACCCTTTATTCAGCAAGACTTGCCAGGGTGGTTTAAGAATGTGTACTGGCAGCAAGTTTTTAATAGAAAACGATGACAGCAATGTTTGTCCCGTCCAAATATTCAAAAAATTGATGTCGAAAAGGGGGCCCAAATATTGAAACAAACATATTATTCGTCACATCAAATCGTCAATGGAAATCCGAAAATGATCACTGGTATGATAATACTCCCATTGGAAGAAATACGATTCAAATTTGACAAGATCCTCTACCGAAGTGATTGGATTGAATACAATGGAAAAAATTACTAATTCCAATAGATCGACCGCGGAGTCGATTAGCCAAAAGTAGTGTACAAGAACAACAGCTTATAAAAATTACGGGTCACAACAATGCCAACTCAATAAAACCCTACTTGAATATTGACGAAGAACACATCATAATCACATTATTAACAGCATGCGTAGTAGAAATACATCTTCATCAGTTACAGAAACTAACTCGTCTGGATCATCATTTAACTTTTCCAATTGTTCCTTTGTTAGTTGCACCTTTAAATAAACTATTTTAGCTCCTCATTTTTCTATAGTTGGCAAAAAATTTTCTATCCGAAAACCCTCGGGCATCGATAAATACTCAAAAATTTTATGATAACTTTCACAAGCTTGTAGGCAACAGACCTCCGCCTACGGCGTCGGTCTGTTTCAAGCAACAAGCTTTCGAAATCTGTCATAAAATTTGTTCGAACAATTATCAATGTCCTGGGGTTATTTCTACTGAAAATATCTTGGCGGCCTACCATATCAAAAAAGAGCCGGAATAAGAAACAAACATCATGCCAACTACCCCGCTACTCCACGATATCCAAACTCAAGCATGGTGGAGTGTGTTGAATTTTAGGATTGAATAACACCCCTATCAAAAATTCCAGATGGCTCAAGAACTAACTGTTAATGAATTGAAATTCAAGACTGATCGCTAAAGAACGCAAAACTAAAAAACGCTATAATTTCGATAGTAGACTACGAGAATTGTAAGAACATTTATATACGACCGTATTGGACATATTTGACCACTGTTCAAAAATCTGGTTGTTGGGATTTTTGTCAGATACTTAGGCCGAATTTTGGCGGTGATATCTTTCGAAAGATCTTTCAAAAGATTTTTGCTGTGACGTCATGGGTTCAATACTCGCTAAAACGGTATCTTTCGAATTGGTGACGCCATAGAAGAAATTTAAAATCTGTGTTGTAGATTTTAGGTTAGTTTTTCAATACCCATTGCAGTGGTTATCTCTGATAGGAGTAGTTCGTTATTAGTGCTTTAAGAGTATATTGCGATTGTTAGAAATTGTATAGAGAATTTAATTTAAAATTTTAATGTTCAAGAATTAATCCTCATTAAAATGGAGGATGCAGTTATTTCTGTTATTGACAACGTATCACATATCCTCATCCAGTTAGAAGCCGAAACCAATTTGTATTTGATACATAGTTGAAATATCTAGAAGTTTTGATTCAATAAAATGACTACTTTCAGAAATACTAAAACGAAAAAGGCAGATATCTTGCAAAGCATGGCAAACCCCATTTCTTGAATCACAGAATTATTGTAAATAATCACTTTCTTATTTATTTCGCCATTACTTCAACAATAAATATAAACGTGCGCTTAGCTTTTTCAATGCAATATTACAAATTACAATCATAAGCAAAATTCAAATTATCCGCCATAATTGACATTTGACATATTTACAAAACATTCCAACTACCCAAAATGTTCTTTTAAAAGATTGGAAGATCTTTCGAAAGATTTTGCGTGTGACGTCACCGTTGCAACGCTAAAATACGAATCTTTGAAAGACACGGAATCTTTCGAAAGATTGTACTGCCAAAATTCGGCCTAAGGCTACCAACTTACCGAGTTGAATATGTAAATAAATATGTGTTTGCACGAAGTTGAAATATTTACAAATCAACTAAATCTAAACAGAGTAAACCTATTTGCATTCATTGAATTGTTATATAGAAATTTGAGTGTCATAATTATAGGGAAGTTATCTGGGAGAATTTGAGAGTCATATTTCACAACAGAAAATTATGAACGTTGTGTTTACTTGAGAAAGTGCAATCATTTTAATAAGGTCGAGTAATGTGTGTTGCCTAATGATTCAAATCAATAATATTGAGAGTAGAATCAATTAAACACAAAGTGATAGAGTTTGAAATTCTTTCAATCTGTCTCCTTTCAGAAAAACAAGAGAATTTATTGATGAACTGAGTTGTTGAGAGTTTTAACGTAATAAGACATAATTTTAGAGAGATAAAAAAAGGAAAATGATGAATAACAACGTTTACAGTGATAGCCTATCATATCTTTTAGTTGATCATTTAGAATTGTATGAGATCGAGGCTTGAGAACAGATAAAGGTATATTGAATATAGAACATTTGAGAAATTATTCAGCATCTGTATCATACTAATCTAATTGAGGGAATTATCACAGAATAATCAACGCTTACAGTGATAGTATGTGTCGCATAGCTTAGTGGAATAAAGCCTTGACCTTTGACGTAGAAACCCGAAATGTCGTAGGTTCAAGTCTGGGACTAGGAAAGAAATTTTCTAGCTTTCGGTATGCAGCCACCATTCACTGTTGGGTATAGAATTAACAGTGCTGTGCCTAAAATGGCGTAAGGACACAGTAACAAAGCCTACACAGAACATACACTGTATAACCTAACTCGCACAAGCTTGAATTAGTTTCTAAAAATTTTGTATGCTCTAAAAGTTTCTATTTATCTGATTGTGATTCAGTGTTATGGAATTAAGTTCTTGGATACAGGCACTGCTTGGGGTGAATAGTAGGATTTTCTTCTGTTAATTATTTGAGAATTTTTCAAGAATGGAACTAGAAAAATCATCACTTGAACTATCAATCGAGTGTCAATTACACAGACAGATAAACAGGCGCATGAAGTTAGCTAATGACCCAGATGAGGTTGATTAATAATACATGAGCGTAGAGCAGGTTGAGTTGTAGGATAAAAATTCTTGGAATTTTTAGCAAACACTCATCATCATTTGTTTATTGTTTGCCAACCAAAAATTGTAAGCCAAAAGTTCAAAAGAATACACAGGGTGAGTCTTTGAGCACTGCGTTAATTTTAACCATAGATTCTTGATGTCAAAAGAAACATTTTCTTCCTATAACATTTTTCCAAATTTGGCCTCGTTCAAAAGATATAGGGTGTTGAAATTTCTTTAAAAAATGCATTTTCACCTGTAATATTCAAACGACAATATCAATAGAAATGATCTCTTGCAGAAGGTTTTTGATAACAGTCATGCATATTTTGGCATCAATAGATTTATTCCATTTATTGTGCCTTTCTCACTACTTCTGTACAGATTGGTTAAATTTCATGAAAAACAAATATCATTTGAACTAAAAGTCCGTATCTTGTACTTCCTAGAATCATTAGTCTTTTTGCAGATAAAATCATTCGTCAACTTTTTTCCAAAATTTCACCATTTTTGAGATATTTGTTGAAAGTTGAAAAGGAATTAAATCGATATAATTATCTGATGAAACGTGAGTGAGTGAATCATTTCTTAGAGGGAAAATAATGTTTTTAAACAATTCAAATTCAATAGTGGATGCTGTGGAAGGTTATTTTCATTCAAACTAAACTGGACTACAGAGAAGTATTTGTCCAATATGAAAGCTTAAAATGCTTATAACTTTTAAGCCAGTTGAATATGGGTAGAAGTGTTTCTCTTGATCTCAAGAACCTATAGTTAAAATTAATGCAGTGTTAAAAGACTCATTTGTTTATTATCATGGTTAAAATTCCATTTCACTCACATCTGTTTTTTTTTCCCTATGATAAATTACTGAATGTTTTTATTCAGGTGGATGACGAAGAACTTGGAGTTGCTGAAACCTATGCAGACTACATGCCTTCCAAATTGAAGTTGGGAAGAAAGCATCCAGACCCTGTAGTGGAAACTGCATCTCTCTCTTCCGTTGCCCCTGCTGACGTCTGGTATAAATTGTCGATACCGGACGAAACCATCAGGACCGGAGCACTTTCTGCCTTACAATTAGAAAGTATCACCTATACTTCGCAGGCACATGAACATATCTTACCTGACGGTACGAGAGCAGGATTTCTCATTGGTGAGTAGCAGTTTAGGAGCCCACGATGTTAAATCGGTATTTGCTCTATGGTAGTGTATTTTGAAGATCACATAGTAGAAAGAAAAAGGAAGAGTTGAATTATTGTTTGGACAATATGCACCTTCTCTCATTGTTCTCAATATCAATATTTTGACAGACATTTTCCGTTGTTTTCAAATTAGCTTTTAAAAAAAATGATAATATTCGAAAATTTTTCGATTTTTATTAAGTGTCAAGATTGACAGAACTCTGAAAAAACTCCAAACTTCCGACAAAATAATTAATGGTGCACGTATGGTATTAATGAATATAGTTTAAAACAACTAAAAAACACGCTTATCAATAATATCGGGCTAAAAAAGTTAGAAATAGTTTTATAAATCAATTTATTATTTTTTTATTATTATTTTATATACTATGGCCATAAATTGATTTTTAAAACTATTTCTAACTTTTTTAGCTCGATATTCTTTAAAAAAAAATTAGAAATAATTTTGAAAATCAATTTATGACAATAGTATATAAAACATACTAGTAAAATTGAGAAAGAAGCGTGAGGCGCTTTGTGCCATAATTTTCGTATATCAAGCGCCCCACACTTCTTTCTCAATTTTACTGGTATGTTTTATACATTATTGGCCTAAATTGATTTTTGATATTTCGCTCAATATTTGGGATTTCAGTTCGAAATTTAGTATTACCTTAGATAGTAGTTTTTTCTGTGATACTGTTCTTGAAAAATCAGTTATCAGAGTGGTCAAAAAAAAATCATTCTCAACTCACCAAATTTTAAAACCTCTTTCTTTACATAAGGCATGCAGTGTATTTTTTCATTTCTAGAATGAGAACAACACGCTACAATTTTTCCATTCCTTTCTTTATACCTATCTTTTTTTAATTCTAAGTTATCTCCATTTATTAAATCTCGGATTCATTCAATATGCCTTAAATTCTTTCCTCTGTGCTCACTATGTCATCTATAGATCGACATTTCTATGGCTCAATTTGACCTATAGAAAGCTATTATTCAATTTCACATGTGAAACAATAAGTATTTTGCAATCGTTTTTGTGTAAATCATCTGAAATCCACATTATATGTGGAATAAATCTAATTTTAACTTAGTATATTTATATTCTTTTGAACTATTAGTTTCCAAACAAATGTTAGCTGGGGTTGGTGACGGGGTGCCATACAATTTGGTGTATGACATAAAAGCCTAGGGAAAAAAGCCTCAGTAAAAAAAACCCTGGCTCCCCGCATAAGTATTGTTGTGTATGCAGAAAAAAGCTTGAATATATTTGAGGGACTTCTTTCTTCAAGAGTGGTTGTTCGGTCCTTTTGTTATAGCATGAATTTGAAGCTGAGGCGATCGCTAAATATTTGAATTTCGCGCTAATTTTATAAGTCAACACTGGTGACTTCGCACATGTTATGGATACGCATACGCATCTAGAACGCGAATTGGAATAGAAGAACTCTCGCTATCACGTTTGTTATTGAATTGTTTATGAAATCACGCTAATTTTGATTTGTTTTTGGATATATTACACTCTTGGTTTCACCCGCATATTTGGAAGTTTCGCATCGAATTTTGATTGTGTTTTCAACACCGCATTTGAACAAAAGTTGGATTAGAAATCCCGCAGCAAGGGGTCCCTGTGAAGAGCTGATAATTGTAGCAGAGCCCTGAAATAATCGTAGTTCACCGCTGTGGTAAGTCATCATTGTTGACCGCATTTCTTTATATGAATTTTGTTGTTTCATATTATATATTTCGCGTTCGCACCAGCTTCAAACGCAAAAATAAATACAGTCCACTTATCCTCAAAATTACTGAGCTATCGGACATAACAGTGGTCTTCAAGTAATAATCACAGAGGCTTCTTCAAGTTGCACATATCGAATCTGAAAATAAAAAGACAACAGGAGAAAAAAGAGCTGAATACAGATTATACATATTAAATTTATTCAAAATTTATAATCCATTTCAAGAAAGAATCTTAAACATCGTGAATAGCCCTAAAACCATCTTAAAATTTATATATGGGACAATTATTGATGTGATGAGGTATTGTTTCTTCTGCACATCCACATTCACAACTTGCACTTGGAACTGAGTTCAATCTCAATAGCATGCTATTGGTACGACCAAGACCTGTTCTCAAACGATCAAAAACTGTTCGAATTTTTTTTGGAAGATCAAAACCCGGAATTTTTAAGAATTCCACTCAATCTTCCATAATTCTTTATCGCTTATGTTCATATTGAAGAATGTATTTTACCAGAATGGTTTACATAACTTCAATCTTGGAATTTTATTTGGTGGAATGTATGAAATAATTGGACATAAATTAGGAAAATAATTATATTTGCTCTGAGAATTCAGAGCTGCGGTCTGTCTGCGAATATGGAGAGGCACAATGTTAGACAAAACTGGTAACTAATGAACCGGTGTAGATCTTATGGTGCCAGTAATTATTCTCATGGATGTATTCAATTGTGTATGTGCACTATTAAACCGAACAGAGCAACAATACTCAGCTGCAGAAGAGACTAAGGCTAGGGATGCTGTGCGAAGAGTGGAAGCATCAGCATCCCAAGATGATCCAGCTAATTTCTGAAGAACATTATTCCTAGTTTTAAGTTTTAGGCTCAGATCATCTAAACGAGCCTTGTAATCGAGGGATGAATCTAATTTAACTCCTAAGTATTTTGGATAGGGAGATAGGAGAATCATTGAAAGTTACAGCTAATTTCCTATATTTTTCATGATTATTCAGATGGAAGCAACATATCTCCGTTTTGTTGAGATTGGGACATAATCGCCACTCAATAAAATAATTCTTTAAAATTTAGTATCCAAACAAGATAGGTATAGAGGAATGGATAGAAAAATTCTAGAGTAAAACAAGTTTTTTACAATTTTTTGTAGACGAATGGTGGTTTTTATTTTATGACCATTCAGTACAACTGACAACTAATTTTTGAGTATAGAGGTGTAGATGAAACTTTTATAGAAGATCATGCCAAATTTGGAATGGTCTCTGAAATATTGAGCCGAAAATAGTCATTATCGTAACTCTAAAAATTGATCTAGATAGATAGATATCCTTTATTTGATCTAGAATCATACAGATTGTTGATCACGTCACAAAAGAGAGGAAAAAAGAATACAATGGTAATTAGAAAAAATATTGAAAAATTCACAACACCAGAAAAGACCGAAAAATGAAATTAAAGTTCATCCAAGGATTTTTCACCAAGAAACTCGTTGATATTGTAGTAGGCCTTTCTCAATAGAAATTTCTTCAAGCCTTTCTTCTGCAACACTGCCATGCCTAAAATTTGGAGGCAAAATATTCCAGATCTTGACCATGAGATAACTTACATTTTTCTGTATATAGGTGAAGTTGGTTCTTTCCACACAGAGGTGAGTTTTACCTCTAGTGTCATACTCATCAAGGTTTTGAAGTCCTCATAGTTTTTTATCACATACATTATACATTCATATATGTATAGGTTGGTGAGTGTTAAGATATTATGCCGAGTAAAAACGTCCTTACAGCTTTCCCGCCGGTTCATCTTGAAGATTGTTCTTTTTTTGTAATTTGAATATTCTTTCAGTCTCAACGGAAACCGCCCAAAAAATAACGCCATACCTAAGTCTAGAATGCACATAGGCATGATATGCAGACAGGGCAGCATCAATCCCGACTCTGTCAGTGATGACTCTAAGTGCGTAGCAATATTTTGCTAGACTTATTGCTATATTATCGACTTGCGGTCTCCAATCCAGGTTACAGTCAATATGAACCCCAAGGAAGGGTATAGAATACTCAGCTGTTACGTCCCTATTTTTGAAAGTCACCTGCAGTGCCCGCTGATTTTTCTCTCTGAAAATTAATAGTTTTGTTTTATTGATGTTCATTTCCAGTTCATTAGATTGGAACCATTTATCCATGTCCGCAAGACTCCTCATTACATCATTCTGGCACTCATCCGCAGTGCTACCACCACATTTCCTAGAAACATCATCAGCATACATAACAGTGTCATTATCTGTTTCCTGAACCAGATCGTTTGTGTATATAATGTACAACAGGGGACCCAGTATTGAGGTACACCCCTTTCCACACATAGTTCACCATCTTTTGTTGTTTCAGATGTTTTTTTAATTCTTCGAGTTAGATAAGATGTGTACAGTTCTAAAGCCACACCTCTTATGCCATACTTTTCCATTTTCTTCAGTAATAAAATGTGTGAAAACAACTTATATCTTCAAAACCTTTAAAGATCGATATAGGGAACAGAAAGTAAATCAATTTAGTTTTTTATAGAGTTTCTTAAAAAATAGAACTACCGATTGTCCCTTAAAATAGCTAAGGTGTTGCCAAATTGGCATACATCTGACAACACTGGAGATTTAAACGTATTTCATTTATGTATCTTACATAATCTAATGTTGATATACAAAATTTGAAATTTTTTTGCATAAATACTTTCCATAATGATTTAATAGGCTTGGGACACCCGATATGCACAATGTGTCCCTGTTAATAATGTCGAGATTTTATTTTTACACATTTGCACAACAGTGTTTGTTTATGCTCTTTCAATATTTGTTTATTTATTCATACATTGTTTTCCTTCATTTAGGTGACGGTGCTGGTGTTGGTAAAGGCCGTACCATAGCAGGTATAATATTCGAAAACTACATGAAAGGTAGAAAACGCGCCATATGGGTGTCAGTCTCGAACGATCTCAAATACGACGCCGAGAGAGATCTGAAGGACATAGGAGCAGGAAAGATCACCGTTCATCCTTTGAATAAGTTCAAATATGCTAAGATATCATCTGCCGTCAATGGAAACGTGAAAAAAGGCGTCATATTCAGCACCTACTCGGCTCTGATTGGAGAGAGTAATTCTGCCGGCGGAAAATACAAGAGTAGACTGAAGCAATTGCTTCAGTGGTGCGGACAAGACTTTGACGGCTTGATAGTGTTCGACGAATGTCACAGAGCCAAAAATTTGTGTCCTGTTGGCTCTTCTAAACCTACAAAAACAGGTGAGTGGTTAGGAAATGCGAGTATTCTGCGCATGAAAATTGAGAAAAGAAACCCGTTATATGATTATACAAGGTGGGTCCTTGACCATTGCGTTCATATTAACTACGGATTCTTGATGCTAATAGAAACACTCCAATTCCGTCCCATTCCTAAGTTATAATTAATTTCAGGTTTCAAATTAGGCCACCGTTTCTAGATTACCCAAAAAATTCAGCTGTTGCTTTATAGTATACCATAAAATTGTAGGGATTCCTTCCCGACCACCGCATTGACCAGGAATGCGGCCTGCCATCATTATGCGTGTTTATAAAAACACGATAGTCAGGATAACGCACAGGTTGCTAATTTTGTGCTAGAATTGTTGCGCGCGAGCTCTAACCACAATTAGTGAGAGGGATGGCATTCTGACCTATTGTTATTCCAGGTTTTGCACTCGCCCACCATAGTCCAGTAAAGGAAGGGCTGAAATCACTTTTTCTCGGAAAGAGCTGCATTTTTGATATGTTGATTGTTATAATGAGAAAAACATATGGTCAAAAATGCAGGTGTTAAAATTTTCAGGAACATTGAAAAATTCTTGAAAATATAGAGAAAAATACGGTTTTTCTGATATTTTCGCGAATTAGAAGGTTTCGTAAAAAAGTTTTAAACAAAAACTGTAGAGCGGAAAATTCTAGTCCAAATTATGTACTTTATCGTTCTCGAAAGTGAATTTGTATACTGATAAACAGCGTATTTCTTTAGTAGCGCAATACCAACGAATTTTAAATTTGGCGCTCGATGAAATGACTACCTGAACGCTGAACCAAACATCTGGCAGATATTCGCCAGAGTTGGACTCTACTCGTTTTGTTATTGTATTGCATTTATTACATCGAACCCTAGCATATAATGTTGAGTTGGTTGGAAACGGACAGTTTGGGTAAAACGATGTTCGGTTTTCTAATCTGATGTGCTAGCGAAGGCGATATAGATTCTTCAATGGAGGCTAGAAGTAATATGAAAAATAGAAAAATCAAAAATTGGATACATTTTAAAAAGGAAATTTTGTGATTTGACGAAATTGAAATTGAAATTTTATTAATTCAAAAACTAAAATAGTTTTCAGCCGCAATTATGAACAAATTCCTAGCTGAATTTCCTTAAGATGCATACGATATACGAATAATAATTTAGATGTAGGTAGGTATGCTTCTGATAGTAAAATAATAGTAATTCTTTGAAAGAAAGAAATTTATTAAGAGTAATGGGACAAAAGAGTTGAATCAAAAAACTGTAGTAATTTTTTGAAGAGCAATAGCATTAATGAATAATAATTTAAGTTTCTGCATCGAATAATATCAGGAAAAACTGTTTTTTCATTTTTACTAATAATTCTTCAAAAAAATGCATCAATATCATTTCCCTCAGAGTCATCTAGATCCCTTTGGTCTTCATCGACATCAGAGTTCATTTATATTCTGTTTATCAGGTCAGAGACATTTTCACAAGTTATGCCGTTACACATTTTGCAAAATCTTGTAGAAGTATCACATTTTCCATTACAGCTGGAGAATACCTTTAACAAATGTGAATCAATAAAAACAAGAATAAGAGTGAATTTCTGAAATTTCTGAAACTAGTAAAACTAGGGTGTGAATGAATTTCCTGACACTGCTTAAGTGCAAATCTCAATCTCAATATGTTATGCTTCGACAAACTGCAGTAAAATAATCACGATCTTCAAATATTGAAGTGTTTCTCGAATTTCCGAGTTGAACATACTATCATTGGGTCAATATTACAGTCGCCCAAAGTAGGAGAATTTTCCTTCCATTTTTCGAACAACATTTTCACTTGTTTCTCAGTTTCATCAGTCGCAGTTGTATTGCTTGTTTTCAAAATATGATTTCCTATAGCAGTGAAAGTTAATATGTGAGCACATAAAGCTGTGCTGAAAGCCCTTCAGACATTTTCTTCACTGATTGTGTAGCCCAAAGATCTTTCAAACCACTCCCATCCATGATAAAGCCAATGGCGCCCATATATGACATCAATAAATGGAACCCTCCTAATCTCACAGCAATATTACTAAATTCAGGATTGTCCGACTGCACAATGATAGAGTTAGCTTTGAAATAAGGAGGCTGATCAATGTTACAAAAGTTCTACTTTTATTTCTCTTCGTTTCTTCAACTCGTGAGAGCAAAGCTGTGTGTAATGTGGTTAAACTGGATGGTGGTGCATTAATGAATGGGAGACAATTAACATGCGACATCATATATGTAACGTCTCGTGATAAAATTTCATGAAAACTCTTCCATGTTGGAATATTTTCTATTTCGAAAGATTTCGCACATAAATACGCAACATATGATTTTGGAACTTCGAGTTGTACTTTTATATGAAGTCTTGATTTATCAACGAACTCTTCAATCTTCAGTGCATCAGGATTCGTGTAACTAAAGGGTATCAATTAAATCTGCTGTTGTGAAGCTAAAATAGAAGCAGGTGGCATTTACATCAGCCTTTTGGAACCTCCTTCATATTCAACATCATATTCTGGTGTAATGACTTTAATACCCCTCAAACAGTGAAATGTTTCATGACCATCCGACGTACTTACATTGTGATCTGTGTTATCAAAAACGAATTGAATGAAAGAGTTTGGATGCGTTAATTTAGCAGGTTGCATAATAAGCCGATACTCCTAATTTACTCATCATGTCAATTATCAAACGAGAACCTGTTTTTCTGTAGACATAAATTCCTACAGCCTGTTCTAGAACAACAGATGACTAGGACCGCTCGGTTTTGCACTAGGCGCCAAATTTCAATTCACTGTTATCGCCGCATTAGAGAAATACCTTAATAATCAGTATACAAAATCACTTTCGAGAACGGTAAAGTACATAATTTGGACTAGAATTTTCCGCTCTACAACTTTTGTTTGAAACTTTTTCTCACTAAACCTTCTCATGTGCGAAAATATCAGAAAAACCGTATTTTTTTCTCTTTTTTCAAGAATTTTTCAATGTTCCTGAAAATTTTAACACCTGCATTTTTGACCATATGTTTCTCTCTTTATAACAATCAACATATCAAAAATGCAGCTCTTTCCGAGAAAAAGTGATTTCAGCCCTTCCTTTACTGGACTACCAGCCCATTTTTGCATCCCAGAAAATACAAAATAAGTAGACTTGAAACTAAATCATAAAAAGAAAAAAAAATTTTACGAATTTCCAGCTTGGTGACTTTGATAGCGGATTTCAGCAAAAATAGCCCATTAAGTACTGCTTATTTTATTTTAAACTATATTATATAGATGATCCTGATTGCTAAGAGTTAGAGGCATTTTATAGGTACATTCAGTAATCAAGAAAATATCCATTTACCTTTTTTTATTTGTTTTAAAGTTTTGGTCTTAGTTGTCTTAGTCCACTTGACGTATTTTTTTTCTCTTGAGAACAATTTTTCCTAAACTTACATTGAATATACATAGCTGATTATTATATACTCGTATATCAATGTACAACTATATAAATTTCATTGCAAAATAAAAAAGTCAAAATTGTTTATATTTTTTTTTTTTATTTTTCTATGTGATTGAGGACAAAAGTTCAGACATTTTTAAAAATAATTATAACTCGAAAACAGTGAATAATCATGGAACATACATTAGGAATCTAATTTTTTTAAACGTCAATCTCCGGGCCACCCTGTATTTCATGTCAATTACGATTTTCTATTTGTTCGATTTGTTTTGAACTAAGAATTTATTAAGTTGAAGATTTTGTTTTCCATCACAGAATTAAGTTTAATTTGTCATCCATTTCGCATTGGAAATGAATAGTATATTTATAATAAGTTTAGATGAAATATTTAGTATTGCGTATTAAAGGTTTTTAACTGATAATAACATAACAAAATGTCATTCATTTCTATTCTGAAACTTCCCTTTTAAAATTTAGTAGATCTAAGTTCGCCATAGAAAAGGTGAAATTTTTATATTTTCAAAAATCTTCAATCGTCCAAAAAAAAAGCCGTGGTGACATGCATTTTAGGAAGATAAATGTAGAATAATAAATTATTCTAAAATGTTTAAGCATACAGAAAATGCTATCTTATAGTAGGTTTTGAGAGTTTTAGGAGTTGGTAATGCATTAACTCAACATGTGTGTTTTGATTTTAGAAAAAAGGAATAATTTTCAATAATTTGCGTGCCGGGAGAGATTTAAAGCGGACTGTATATGCCCTTTCTTTTCTAATGTAAGACTCTTACGAAACAAGATCTAATTGAATGAAAACCAACGAACCAACGAATTACACTCACCCTCCTGGTCTTATGGATTTTCCTGGTGTTGGCGAAGGGCCCTTCTGGGATCCAGACTTGACAGCGGCCAGGTTGTCCAAGTCACTTCACACAAAGATGTCCTGTTCTTTTGTTTGCGATTTGTGATAAAGTTTCAATAGTATGCGGTTTTAATAAAGAAGTTCTTACGATGGCGATAAAGTTAAAAAAACATGCGTTTTCAACATGGAAGTACCTGCGGTCATTTTCTTAGTCGAACTGTACTGCGTTGTAATTTTCCCCCCATACATACACATGCGCACGATAATGGTGCAATTAGCGAACTCGTTGGCTACAGGTTTAGTATTATGAACAAACTTAAAGAGTCGTACATTAATTTGAATTCAAATAAAATAATTAACAAAGAAAAATTGCCCAAAACTTAACTTTACCAAATTAAATAAAGCGTTAATACGGAACAATGTGTTATACAATTTTTGGGAAGCCTGCCATTAAAATAGTGTTTTTTCAAAGACAAAGCAAAAATATGAACATGCAATGTCGGCGCTGACTTGTTAGTCGCTGTAGAAATTACGTCTTTTGAACGTCATCTAGTGGAACCCAATCGGACTTACACAACACGAGATGCTGACTTCTAAAGCCACCTTCTAGAAAAATTATTTATTTCTTTCACATGTTATTATGATCTATTATCTTTTTTCAGGTTTGACTGTGTTGGAATTGCAAAATAAATTGCCCAAAGCCCGTGTAGTTTATGCATCGGCGACGGGGGCTTCGGAACCAAGAAATATGGCTTATATGGTTAGGTTAGGCATGTGGGGCGAGGGAACACCTTTCAAGGAATTTTCGGACTTCATATCTGCTGTAGAGAAGAGAGGTGTGGGAGCCATGGAAATAGTTGCAATGGATATGAAACTGAGAGGTTCGTATTATTAATTTTAGACATTGGAATGATAACAATATCATGACTGACCCCTACATAGGGCGCATATACCCTATCTGACTTAAAATATACATTTATTTCAAGAGACTATCAGGTAAGTATTTATATTACTATAAGAAATCGATGTGATTAAACGTGGCTATCTTAGATCTAATTGTTTACACATTAAATGCAAAACCGCCATAGAAAAATATTAAATATTTCGAAAACATCAAATTTTAGGTATAGATAACCTCATACAAAGTTACCTTCATTTTTGATGATTAATGCTACAAAATAATAAAAATGGGGGGTTTCCATTTGAAAAAAATCGAGTTTTGTCAGTTTTCTCAATCTCATTCTAGATCTTTTTTTTGAACACTCTGTATGATTATTTGTCCAAGTATTATACAAAATCTATTGAAGTAGGTCCTTTTCAACAAGACATCTAACCAAAAGTAAGTAAAAAGGGCTTTCTTATAGGAACAATTGATAATTAAGTTAGGGCTTGCAATCGTAATTTTTGACATAAAAACCTGAATATGTCAAAAACGCTCAGACTTAGGGATAGGATATGATACATGAAATCTGCCTAGAATGTTAAGTAGAATCCAAAAATGTAATAATATATAGGGTATCCCATTCAAAATAAACGACTTAGGGTCTATTTCCGGTATAACCGGAAGTGCCCAATAGATGAAAATATTTTAACTCTATAGGTCCCAAGACATCTGGCAAGTTCCTAAAATTTCAAATTTTTCCCACATTCAGTTTCTGAGATATCGATCGATGCAGTTCGTCGTGGTTCACCCTGTATAGTGTAGAAGACTTCCTAACCTACATGATATAATGAGAGTAAAATTGTTTATGACCCTGTTTCATCTCGAGTGTTCACTGTATTACATGTATACACTTTACCTGAAATAAAGTATATTATTATTATTATTTATAGTGCTTTTCTACATCCACATAAAATATCCAATCCCACTTTGTACAAAAGCAGGTGATGAGAGAAAATATTGCATATACACGTCCAAAGTAGGGTCGCATTTGTTTTTGTAGTTGGCTAATTTCAAAATGCAAAATAATTACAAATTTCCCCTTCCTTCCAGGTATGTACATAGCGAGGCAGCTCAGTTTTCACGGCGTTGCCTTCAAGATCGAAGAAGTACCCCTGTCTAAGGAGTTCGAGAAGGTGTACGACGCAAGCGTCAAACTGTGGGTGGACGCCATGCAACGGTTCCACGAGGCAGCCGAGCTGGTAGACGCCGAGAACCGGATGAGGAAGACCATGTGGGGGCAATTCTGGTCAGCGCATCAACGTTTCTTCAAGTATTTATGTATAGCGGCGAAGGTACCTCATGCCGTCACCGTAGCTCATGACTCGATCAAATGCGGCAAATGCGTGGTAATCGGGTTGCAGAGCACTGGTGAAGCTAGGACTTTGGAGCAGCTTGAAAGGGACGAGGGTGAATTGACTGATTTCGTATCTACTGCTAAAGGTTTGTAGGAAGTGTACTATTATTGTTTAATAGAAAAAATTACAATAGGTTTTGAGACTGTGGCACTGGTCACTATTCAAAGAGAAATTAAACCCCAAATCTACAGTACTAAGATGTCAAACAAAAGATGAACTAGCAATTTGCTGTACAATTATGGGTAAAGGAACAATAAAACTCTTGGTTCTAAAGCAGCGATGTTTTGATGAATTTTATTATTTTCTTCAGGCTAAAAATTACGATAAAATATTTGTTACTTAAATAAACACAATATGGCAAGGTATAAATGAAAAGACAAATTCTCAACAATTATATCAATGAAAATAAAATATAGATCTTCTTACTGTTCTACTACTAGTCCAGTCAATAAAGCCTGGGGAACGAAATAATTAGCGGCAATGAAAATTTTTGCTTTTATTGTTTGGGACAAAATATAGGATACCCAAAAAAATTTTCAACCCTCTGGAGGAAAGGCTTAAGAGGGGAGGGGGTAAAAAGGTTTTTTCTTATAACTCTGGATAAAAAATTCCGAACGGGTTGAAATTTTTAGGGATGGTTAAGTAAATAATTATACATCTTGTATTAAAATTTCAACCCTCTGGGGTGACGGCTAAGCAGTGGAGGGGTAGGAAAGGTTTTTTCTCATAACTCGGGATAAAAAATTCGAATGGGTTGAAATTTTGAAGAATGGTTAAGATGATGATTATACATCTTGTATTAAAATTTCAACCCTCTGGGGTGAAGGCTAAGTGGGGAGGGGGTGAATAAGGTTTTTTCTCATAACTCAGGGAAAAAATTCCGAATGGGTTGAAATTTTTAGGGAATGGTTAAGCATACAATTATCTATCTTGCGTTGAAATTTCAACCCTCTGGGGTGAAGGCTAAGTGGTGAAGGGGTGACATAGGTTTTCTTCTCATAACTTCGGATAAAAATTCCGAATGGGTTGAAATTTTAGAGCATTGTCAAGCATCAAATAGTCTATCTCGTGTTGAAATTTCAACCCTATGGAGTGAAGGCTAAGCGGTGGAGGAGGTGAGGAATGTTTTCTTCTCACAACTTCGGTAAAAAATTCCGAACAGGTTGAAATTTTGAAGCATTGTTGAGTTAATGATTCAATAGCTTATATTGAAATTTCAACCCAATGGGGTAAAGGCTAATCGGTGGAGGGTGAGAAAGTCTTTTCTCTCATAAGTCCGGATAAAAATTCCGAATGGGTTGAAATTTTAGAGCATGTTTAAGAAAATTATTATTCATCTTGTGTTGAAATTTCAACCCTCTGGAGTGAAGGCTAAGCGGTGGAGGGGATTTCTTTCCATAACTCTGGATAAAAATTGAACCATCGTTAAGTTACTGATTTTACATCTCGTATCAAAATTTCAACCTTTTGCGATCAAGGTTAAGTGGTTGACGGGATGAAAAACAATGTTCCCAAAACCTTTTATAAATAATTCCGAACAGGTTTAAATTTAAAAGTATGGTCAGGCAGAATATCATTCATCTCGTGTAGACATCTCAATTCTCTGGGGTGAAAGTTAAGGATTTAAAACGTACAAAAATCCTTCATTACACAAATTATCATAGTGAAATTGTTTTTTCCATCAATTAAATTCCTCGCTATTTTCCGCACTTAATACAAGAAAAAAATACGCTAATCGCTATAAAAAGGAACTTAATCCGCTATAAGTGTGAAGTAATCTCCGTATCGTTGTAATAATGAACTCAACATCGAGACCCATTGTTGAGTGGAAAGAATGACTTTTTCAAATGTGAAAATGTAAAAATGAATGTTCAACTGCCGAACATTATTGTTTCGTGTTTCACGAAACTGTAACAGCTCACTATAGCTTTTCATGATTTACTCCAAACATTGTTTCTTTATAAGGACGAATACTTTCCTTTTTTCCCCTAATTTTTCAATTTTCATATTTATAGTCCTGAGGAATATCATGACTAATTACAACATAATTTGCTTTCTTGCTAGTCCGCTTACTATTTGATGTTAAATTCTGAAAGTCTTGATATTTTCCGTAATTAAAAAACAAAGAACATTTGAAAAATCGGGAAATTCGTGAATTGTTCAAAGTTCACAATTTCCATCAAACAATTCTGGCCATATTCGATTTTTAGTCTGAAAGACACGCTCATCGATAATCGTGTTACGATATTAACAATGATTTCCAACTCAAATAACGAAAAGGGTAAGTCGCTGAATTCCAAGGTCCATAAATCGCAGGATAATTATTGTCGTTCTTAATTCGGCTCATATAGGGTATCTGTCAAAAAACCTTCCGGGTGGAAGGGTCAAGGATGCGCGCTACCTGAGTACCGACCAAATTGAAAAATACCGTTGGATCTTGTGTTTTTCAATTTCAACACTCTGGGGTAAAGGCTAAGCGGTGGAGGGGGTGGGTAATGTTTTCTTTCCATAACTCTGGGTAAAAAATTCCGAATGGGTTGAAATTTTGAACCATCGTTAGGTTACTGATTTTACACCTCGTATTAAAATTTCAACCTTTTGCGATCAAGGCTAAATGGTCGACAGGGTGAAAATTTTTTTTTTGATGAAACCTTTTATAAATGACTTGTGAAAAAGCGGATCCACAACTACCTTTTTAAGTTCTACTATCGTGAATTGACACTGATCTTTATTTTCTTCTATATATTCTAATGAGGTCCATTTTAGAAGTCACGGTATCAGAGTTTGGTCGACCAATTTTGCCACTAGAGCTTCCCTCGCAGCGGTGCTGAACCGTTTATAGCAAGGTCGTTGATACAGGGCATTGCAAGCCACTAGATCGACGTCCTGGATCCTCTTGAGAATCTACAAGAATGAGTCACATTCTTTATGTTCAGATGTTATTCTCCTATTCAAATTAATTTTCTTTTCAAAAATCAATAAGTTTCTCCCCGAAGTAATGTTTTTCTAATTGCAATATAATATCCTCGTTTTATTCAACAGTCTTTGAATTATCGTGAAAAACAATTTCAGTATCAAGCAAATGAAATAATGATTACATTTCTCATTAATAATAATTTTGATTGATGTTGAATTGCTCAACATTTTTCTAAATATCGTTCAAAAAACTGCTTCATTCGGGAATGAAAATCCAATTGATAATGGACAAAAATACTCAACCATAAAACTGGAGATTTCGACTATGAATAGAGTTATCGAAGGGACCGCACGTGATTATATTGCCTGGTTTTCTAAACATGTGTCATCTCAGGTCTGTGTTGCCGCTGGCTTGATGAGAACATAATGTTAGCACAGATTTGTCTTCAAATTATGTTGGCGTGTGCCAAAATATACAGGTTTTACTAGAATTTATGTTCAAATTTCAAATTGATTTAAAAGAACATTCTCATGAGCGATCGGTGGAATCAACAGTTTTGCAGAAGTTTACACATTTCTATCCTGTTTGCTTAACGATACGCACACTGTGAAACAGGTTGAGTAGCGATGGTTTTTTAGAGTGGCATAAATTTCATTCGCCAAGTAGGTATTGATGATACGTTTTAAGAAAAATTGTTATATTTTACTTAGATTTTTCAAATCAGATATCTTATCTAAAATTAAGTGCATTTATTTGAAGATATGGAAGTTTTGGGAAGGACGTCAAAAAAATTGTGCTTACATTGGAAAGAAAATAGAAAAAAATTCAAATATCAAACGAAATTTCCTAATTATTGGACGATTTTCAGAAGGCCATAACTTTGAGATAAATTGTTGTATGAAAATTCAAAAACTTGGAAATTGTAGCTCCAAGTGTTGAGTTTTTGGATTAAAGCTCTTAAATTTTGTTGCGTTAGTGCTCAATGAGTAATCTTAGAGATATCAGCGACAAAAAGTTCAAAATTTTTTAACACTTTTGTTTGGTCTACGAGCGTGGAAAACAATTTTTTGCTAAGCAACCATAATGATCGGATACCTTATTCATTCAGCTTCAATAACTATTTCCTTCGACCTTGATACGTCCATTTCTGCAGAGTTATTATCGGTCTTCAAATGAAAAAGGATTCATATGTTTTTGATTCTCGATATCTCAGCAACCAACGATTATACAGAAAATTGAAGGAGGTTCCAGAAACTTGAAGGAATATCCTTCAACTCATAGCCATAGCTGTTTCATCACAGGCATTTAAAAGTGCAATAAAAAGGTGGTGTTCGAAAGCTAAGCACTGGATCGAAAATATTGATTATTGTACTGTAGTACAATATGTCCACAAAAACTCAACGAAATTCAGAATAACCTTTGATCTCATAATCTTTAACAAAATGAGGAAAAAAATTTTCTGAACTTTTTCCACATTTCAATTGCAGACATTGTTAAACTTTTCATTATGCCTAAGAACATCAAAACAAAAGTTATGTAATATGAATGTATAGGGTGGCAACATCGATGATATACATCCTTCAGGTTTGTCAAGGGGTTAGTGACACACAAATGAAACTGAAAGATCGTGAACCATTCTTTACACAATCTCTTAACAGTTGGCTCACAACCTGTTTATGCAATGCAAGTAGCACAGACTTGACGATGCATAATCCGTATCAAATTTGTAATCGATATTAGGTGTTACTTTTCCTCATGAAAACCGTCTCTTTAAAAACCCATTCGACGCTTATGATAGATTATTTTCGCGACATAATATGCGCGGGTTGTCCAAATCAAAACGGTGACCACCCCCCTCCCTCTTATTTCCTCCAGACTACCTATAGATAGGCAACTCTGGCATGAATATTGGTCCCGGCTCCTTCGGTTTGTCAGAGCTCAACTTGACAGCGCCATCTTTCGTCATCTTAGAGTTGATTACAGATTCCATTCGCACAACGTTCCGTCTCGTGAATATTGCGGCCTCTAGTGCATTTTATAAGAGTTATCATAGGATTCCACGCAAGCGCAGGTTGAATCCCATATTTTTATTGGAAATGAAAACAAATACATTTGAAATAACCATAATTCTTTTAATCTGCTGTATATTGTCACAATTTCAATAAAAAATATCATTTGATCAGAAAATTGTGACAATTTGCAGCAGATTAAAAGAATTATGGTCATTTCAAATATATCTGCCTTTCAAATCAAAGAACATACTAACCTTTAGAGGATGAAAGGAAATAAACAAAAAGAAACTTTAGAAATATATATATAATGCAGTAAATTATCAATTTACAAAAATTTCAATATCGAGGGAAAGAAACTAACCAAGAATAATTATGCAACAATTACTCATCAAGTTATGAAAATACATTGAAAGAATAAATTAGAATATTAGTGACAGATACATCAATTTAAGCATGAAATGCATTAGATTTATACTTTTATGACAGAAACAATTTCTAAAAGTCTATTTTCTTTTAGATACTTTTTCGGATGCCATCTTCATTATTGGATCATAAGATCTTATTGTTTTTTTTCCCGATAAAATTTTATAAATAGTTCTGTCATAAAAGTACAGAAATAATATCATGGCAAAATCAATAAACTTATTAACTGAAATTCCTTGAATTTGGCGTTTCAACGGTAAATCTCACATATCCGTTGAAGTATTCTAGGAATCTTCTGATAGACGATCTTTATGAAACCTACTATAAGTGGAATACCCAAAACTATAATCAATGATCATGAGCAGTTCACTTATATATAAATACCTTGTTGCCTCAAAGTTTCTTCAGGAGTTCTGGAGGGTAGACAAAATATGCTTACATAATCTGAAAGATTATTGAAATTACAAAAATGATAATCATAGGGAGTAGAATGAATTACTTGGCAAATTAAGTGTTGGTAGAGCAAATCTTTTCAGCTTTCCATGTGGGTCTATACAATCCATATGAAAATGCTTTATGCAAATAACGCTTTTGGATGAATGAAGACATGGATTTTCGATTCTTTCCATTTCTAACACACTCAACTTGTGTAATGAAAAACCTAGAAAGAAAACAGTGTTAGAAACTGTCCCAAATTTTTACTAATCAGAAATTACTACACGAATATGAAATTGCTACAGAAAATATTAATTCACAGTACATTTTTAGTGAGTTATAAGTTAATCCAAAACTACTACTTATATGAATGCAACACATACCAGTGGCGGCTTGTTCTATGAGGCAGGTGAGGCAGTGCCTCATCAAAAAATTCTGAACCGTATATTTCTTCATTCCCTTTCATCATCACTTTTTCCTCAAAATTTTTCCCAATCTCACGTTCCTTGTATATTCATAACAAATCAAATCCTCTTTGACTAAACGGTTGAGGCATGCCTAACGCAGGCTTCTTTGACTGAATTAGCGTGTTATTTACTTCGATGACCTACGAGAACGTAATGGAAAGCCGTTCTAGGATTAATCCGAGGCTGGCCTCTGCGCGATCTTAGCCGATCTGAGATCGTTTCGTTTCTGCGATGTCCAGAGGGTTATCTGCGTCGAAGCGGTAAGAACATATCTACGGCTTTGAAGGCGAATTCGAGGAATTAGAGGCTGGCCTCAGGTTTTTATTCGAGTTAATCTGGAAGCGGGAAATAGAGAAATAGGGTTAGTTCACTTTGTCGTTATTTAGAGATATCGCGTTTGCTGTGTATCGCGTATGATAATAATCTTTTTTAGGTGATTTTTTTCTGAAATATAAATCTTTTTTATCGAAAGTGACTACCAGATCGCGAAATGGATTCAGCGGGACCTAGTAATAGTAAATCTTTTGAAATTCCTATGAAACATATTCGGTGTACTTGTGATATTGTCAATTTTTTTAAAAAAAAGCAACATTTTCGACTCATTCGTATGATAATAAATCATATTTTATTAAGGAAGTTAAGCGACCTGTTCCAAATTTGAGTAAATCTCTAGTGTCTAGTGGTGGGGTCGGTACATCAAATTGGGGATTCCAAAATACATGGTATGACAAGTACGACTGGCTTACTATAAGTATTACTTTGAAAAAAATATTTTGTTGGCCGTGCATTTTATTCTCAGCAACTAATGGAAATTCCGACAGAGATTGGTCGAAAAGTGGTTTTAATGATTTGAAAAATTTATCTGGGGTCTATCGCTACACAATAAAAAAAGTGCTCAGCATATTTCATCTAATTGCAAGCTTACCGTTATGATAAAGCTAAAACAAAATATCGCCACAGCAATAGACAATGCGCGTCAAATAGAAATTGAAAATGCTAGATTCAAAGAAAATCGACAAATTCTAAGAAGTTTAATAGATATTACGATGCACCTCTGTATGCAAGAGTTACTTTTTAGGGGCACGATGAATCGAATGAGTCTTTAAATTGCGGAAATTTCAAAGAATTGGTAGTTCTTGTTAGTAAATTTGACACGAATTTAAAAACCTTTTTAGAAAATGACATCAACAGTAAATCGGTAATTTCTGGTACATCTAAAACCATTCAAAATGAATTAATTGATTCGGTTGCTTTTGTTGTGAATAAACAAATCGAGGACGAAATATATATTACATTATTAAATTTTTTTCATATGTGCCTCACCATACTATATTGTCACTAGCTGCCACTGACACATACCTTTTGACATTACTATCACTGTAGCAATTGGGAACACAGTAAGAATAAACCATTTAAATTAAATTAAATTGAATAAGTTGAAAATGAATAAACCATTTCAGTCAACCAGTTCATGCTCATCATAAAATAGTTTCTTACTCTTCATAAAGTCCACCAAGAGTGAGGTCTGATAAAATCCGTTTTTACCGATCACTACTGAGAAGTACTAATTTACCGATCCGAGCTTCTAAGATGACAACAGATGTCTCTACCGCTCGTCGAAGAAAAACGTGACCAGCTTTGTAGTAGGCGAGCTCCCACCCCTGGTGACCACTCTGAACGCAATGAACTGAGAGATTGGTTATGGGTTGACACATTGCTGATGAAGTGAGATACTTTGAGATCCCTTATGTTAAGGGTTTGTCAGAGAGTATTAAAAATTTTATGAGACCCTTGGGCGTTGCAGTTGTAACTTACCCGTGCAATACTTTGAAAAAATTATTTTCAAAAGTTTGGGAATGCAGTCTGGATTGGTCTATTGTGTTGACTGTAGGGGTTGTTACTTAAAATATGCAGGACAGTCTAAACAGTATCTTGAGACTAGAATGAAACAGCACAATAATGACTGTGTCAATATGAAACAAACAATCGGGCTCTCAGCTCATTGCTTTCAGAGTGATCACGGTTTTGATTTAGACAACCCACGTTTATTGTGTCGCGAAAATAATCTATCCAAGCACCTTTTTAAAGCGATGGTTTCATAAAAGTAACACCTAATGCCGTCAATTTTATACTGATCTTGCATCGTTAGGTCTATGCTACTTGCAACAGGTTGTGAGCCAACTGATAAGAGATTGTGTCTGGTTCATGATCTTTCAGTTCTATTGTTCGTGCTTGACAAACCGAAGGATGTATATCATCGATGTTGCCCCCCTATACATTCGTTGATTGTTTATTTTGATGTTCTTTCACATAATGAAAAGTTTAACGTGGCTGAATTCATCAGCTGTCAATTGTTCTTAGCTAAAAATCTTTTGAATATGTAGTAGAACAGTAAGAAGATCTATATTTTATTTTTATTGGTATAATTGTTGTAAAGCTGTCTATTCATTGATACCTTGCCATGTTGTGTTTATTTAAGTAACAGATGTTTTATTGAAATTTTTAGCCTGAAGAATATGATAACATTCATCGAAACGTCGCTACTTTAGAACGAAGAGTGATATTGTTCCTTTACCCATAATTGCACACATAATTGCAAGTTAATTTGGGAACGAGAATTTACATTGCCTGAACTAGCAATGGGCTCAAGTCTTGCCAAGTTATTTGGAGTCTCCAATAGTAGTAAATAAAGCAAATTATTACTCATGGGTTCAATTTCTACCCGAGTGGCATAATATCATTCTTATTTTTTAAATTTGAGAGTTATCGGCAATAATTTCACTGTTAAATATTTCTTTATTCCCAATAAATCTAAATTTCATTATGATTATTTGTTTGGGTTTTAGCCTGCAAGAAAAATTACTCCATTTTGTTTTTTATTAATCTGCTTTGTTTCGCCACTGATCTGCAGAATCTTCAGGCCCGGGTGTTCATAAAACAAAACAAAAAATTTTTTTCAGCAATTTCAGACATGGACAAAAATTTAAAAAATTACAGAAATAAGATAGCTAAAGGGCCTATCAAACCTCATCTTTTACTTATGGCATTAATGAACAAACAAAAAAGTTTCTTCCTCCCTTTCATATTTTATTTCACACAAATTCACCAATTTAACTGATATTTCTCGTGTGTTTCAACACTGAATCTAGACGGAATTATTTATCTGGCGATGTCAGATTTTTTTTTATTAACATCTGGATGGTTTTCCAGTATTTAATGCAGCACTTGATTTCGTCACATTGAATTCTTTTATCCATAATTATACATGATTGAATTATTATAAATATTACTCAATGCTAAAATATCTCTTTTTCTTATTGATAGATTATTTCTCCCTTTTAATAGAAACCTTTTATGCAATTTCCCTTTTGAAGAGATTTCTTGTAGAGTATCTTCACATTATCGAAATTCATCATGTTAAACAATAATCATTTAGAACTGTAAAGTTTTCATTTCGATTTCGAATAGAACTTCTATATTTTTGAGATCCTTTGTTTCAACTTTAGTTTTGTCATTGCTGGGTATTTTTACCACATGATACACAAGGAATGAAATATATTAGATACAGGTAATGGGTTCTTTAAAGGTGAATAGATATTTTCAATTTAGTTTTTATTAGAGAATACTGTTTTGTAGTCAAATTTTTAACTTTTCAACTAGCAACAGGAACGAACGGAAGAATCACAACTTTGTTTAGACATCTTACTCTTAACTCTTGATTTTATAATCATATTTGTTAATTTTGAGGTAGTTATTCCCTTTAAGGACATCTTTTACTTTCATTATTTCATTAGGTCTATATTGCGGTGATTGCTCGTCAGCGACAGGTTAACTGTTAACAAATTGGCTGAAATAGATTGGAAAACAGACATAATGCTGTTGAGAAAAAATTTTTGATGATTGTGTTTTTATTCTTCCTCAGGAGTTTTTCAGACACTAGTAGAAAAACACTTCCCAGCGCCAGACAGAAGTAGGATAAGCAGGCTATTAGGACTAGAAGCTCCCCCAACGAATTCTAAAAAATCTTCTAATGGCGTTCATGATGAAGGCCATACTTCCAACTCGAGTGGTAAAAGGAAACCAAGTAAGTTACCAAAAACAAGACATCCCTTACTGTAACGGGTTATCCAAAAAACGCGCCTACATGTTTCTTTGAAATGAAACACAAACTATTTGCAATTTTTCCAAGCTGTTTTTTTTTTTATTAAAAGTATGATCCATTACAATTATAAGTGTGGAATAGAATATCATTCAAATGTCCACCACGACTGCGTCTGCAGGCATCAATCCGAATATCGAAATTTTCAATGATTTTCCGACATGTTGCTGGTGTTATTTCACGAATTGCTACTTGAATGTTGTTTTTTAGATCATTAACTGTTTGTGTCTTGTTAGCATACACTCGACTTTTCGAAAAACCCCACAATAAAAAATAAAAGGGTGTTAGATCACATGACCTTGGAGACCAATTGAATTCTGTATTTCGTGAAATTACTCGTTGAGGAAATTTTGATCGCAAATACGTAATGTTCTCTCGAGTTGTGTGACATGTAGCACCGTCTTGCTGAGAATAGACGTCAGACACATCAATATGACTGAACTGTGTCCATGAAAAGTTTCTCAACATTGATTGGTATCGCTCAGAATTTACAGTAACAGCATTTCCAGCATCATCTTCGAAGAAAAATGGCCTGATGATTTCATTTGCCCAAAATGCACACCAAACAGTAATTTTTTGTGGGTGTAGAGATTTTTCATTAATAACACGAGGATTTTAATCACCCCAGGTACGACAATTTCGCTTATTGACGAATCCATCCATTGTGAAATGAGCTTCGTCACTAAACAAAATTTTGCTTGAAAACAATGGATCTGTCCTTCGTTGTTCAATAATCCAACTAGCGAAATTACGACGTTGTAAATGGTCTCTTTCTTTCAATTTCTGGGTTAATTGAATTTTATAAGTGTGTAAATGCAAATCTTTATGCAGAATCCTCCATAAGGAGCCATAAGATATGCCCAATTCTTGCGAACGACGCGAAATTGATGTTGTCGGTTCATTTTAAACACTTTCACTTACAGCAGCAATATTTTCATTTGTGCGTACAATTTCTGGTCTTCCACTTTTGGGTTTATCAGTAACACAACCAGTTTCTTCGAATTTTTCCACTAATCTTTGAATTAAAGATTGATTTGGCCGATTATTTACACCAAAAAAATCACGAATTTTGCGATGGGTATTTTTCAAAGATCGCCCATTTTCATAACAACTTTGAATGATGTAAACGCATTGTTGCAATGTGTACCTGTCCATGTTTAAAATCACAGAACACATCTCTATAGAATGGAAACTGCCATTATAAAATTTGGTCACTGCTTTCAGCGACCTCATGCGGCGGCAACATGAACTAAACGCCGAAAGGCGGGACGTTTAAAATGGATATTGGAACTGTTCCGAATTTTTGTAAATGAAATAATGTAATACGGACATATAGTAATATATAGCTTGAAGAATCTTTCAAGTTATATGTTACCATTGTATTACAGTAAGAGTTCTTTCATATTCACTATTTATCTTAAAAATTATATGTAATATTTATAACAGAATTGATGGATGAACAAAAATATAGTAATTTATAATCTTTTATTTATATTTAATCTAAGCATGAAAAAATAACAAATCAAAAGTGGAAAATGAAATACACCCCCTTCAATGGTCTTCCGCTTGGGGCCAACATATTATTGCTGTTCGGGCTATCGAACAGTTTGTCGAAAAAAACAAAATCAGTTCTGCAGTATCGCCAGCTTCCTGTGGTAACTGATTTTCGTCTTCAATATCTGTAATAAAAGAAAAAAACATTTATAAGTGAACCTGACTTACAATAGAAAAAAAACCTAAATTATTAGGAATTCAAATTGTTATAAGCAATTTCGCCTAGATAATAATAGATTTCTATTGAAAGATTGGCCAGAAGAACATCATTGACAGATGATAAAAATAACACAAACAATCAATTTATAATTTCTTAATTTCTTGAGTTCTCTCTATATTATGTTTGGATATAATAATGTTCAAAAATTGCTATCGGCTTTCTCAGCAGGTTTCTCAATGTTTTTCTGGATGGCAAAGCAAAAATTTTTGAAAGCAAATTCCACTAGCCTTCAAGAGCGATAATGCTAACACTTTGTCATCCAGATTAAACCTTCTTCCTTTTGGTTTAGAACCCTGATTTCTTATTTGTGACATCATAAAATTGAACGTTGGTTCAGAAACATATTTCAAAAGTTTCTTGAAGTTTTCAGATGAATTGAGTTCCTCTGCATTTGCCAAACGTTCCTTAAATAATGCCACTTTTTCTGTGTTCTTTTTAACCGCTACTCTCTTCAATTAATTTCTTAGCAAGAACACGTTCAGAATCATTCAACTTTGCTTGCTTTCTATAGTACCTGGAATGAAGCTTCCATCCAGAATGCGTAACAAATCGTGACGTTCCTACTACTGATCCACTACTTCCATCATCAGCTTGGACGGAAAAGTCTCGAATTGCATGGCTCTTTTCGGCATCTATTACAGCAGGGGTGTCTGGAAATTCATGTAGATCACTATCTGCACAAACTCCTTCAACACTTTGACTCAGGTCATAAGATCCTGTAATAAATGATTGAATGTTCTTACAATTAATATATCACATGTTTGAAATTATCAAAAACAAATCTTACCAGGAATAAACAATTGAGGAACAGCATTTTCCCAAATGCCTCTATGGCTTCTCAATTTCACCTCATCCGTGAAATGCCTGTCACAAACATAAAAGTTTCGGATTTGTTTGGATGTTTTAGCATCCAACAAAGGTTTCTGAACATTCTCTAGCCAAAGTTTGAACAATTCTGGTTCCTTATCTGCTCTAGGAAAACGATGGCGTTTACTAAATTTATCGTCGCACTTTGGAACGCAAAATTCGCGTTTTTCTTTAACTTCTTGGGACATATTGAAAGAAGAAATGTCGAAAACTTGGAGAACTCAGAAGCACTTGTTATATCCACGAGGGATCAAAATAGAAACGAGATTATGAAAGTATCAACAAAGCAAAAATCGGAGAAGCCAGAGACACCATACGGCGGCGCAAAGAACTATTATTGTGAACCACTTTGCCTATCTCAGTTTCCACTCTATATGTAATTACTTTATGGTTTAAAACTGTTCTACCTTCTAATAAAACAAAATGGCTTATGTCATTTGAAAAGATGTCACGTGTCGAAATTAAATAGTGCTGACATCTAGGCGTAACATTTGAATGACCCTTTATAATCATCAACTGTCACCTGTGATTTTTTCAATTTATTCTGCTAGAATAGGTACCAATCGCTTTGAAATTTGTTTGAATTTTAGAGCAAATGAACATTACGGATGTTGCATATCCGATTTTTGCACATCCGCAAATGCGAATGTTCAAGATATTATTTTTATTTATTTATCTTTTTTTGTAGTTGCCAACACTAACATGCTATCCTTTCGAATGTCAACAAGCGTCCATAGCATGTCAATTGTCAATATTAAACCATGTAGAGATTTGAACGCACTATTCAAATTCTATAATTGTTAATTTTCGTATCAGTCACGCCAACTGCGAAAATAAAAAACAAAAAGCACTAGGTGGTATAATCTGAATTTTCATTGAATTCCAATAAATTTCTCACAATTCTTGACTGAAATAGAGAAAATATCGTCTAATACTCGTTGCAGAAGGCAATTCCAACACTCATGCGTTCAAAAACTCACTCCTTCGTCGCTTGTTTTCGAATTTCGCATTCGTGTTGCAATAGGTGCCCATTCTGCAACTTGTTTTAGAATATACTATTATTATAATCAAACATAAGTATTTGTGTTCTGTTAAATATAAGTATTGTATAATGTAATTATTTTTTAACTTCACCTACTGGTTTTTATATTAGTAATTGAAATTAAAAATAGGAACATTATACTTGATAAAGAGTAGTATTGCCGCCTTTTCTGATTCAAGTCTGTTAAGCAGAGGTTCGTAAATTAAACCCGCGCCACTAAATAGTTGTTCGCTAGTAACACTGCCCGATGGAGCAGATAAAAATCTTCGTATTATCGGAGATAATACTTTAAATTCCTCTCGATGTACACTCCACCAGTTTGAAGGTTACATTTATTTTTTTTTATTACGGTAAGCAATTAACTCTTTGTTGAGTACAGCTTCAACATATCATTTTCTGGTTCATCTTGACCTCGTCTTCACTCGACGAATCTAACATCATGGCCAAATTTCTTTCATGTCGCTACTTGTATAATATTTGCATCCGCATGAACACCGCATTGATTAATGCGGATGCAGATGTCCAAATCAATGCGGATGCGAATGTTTGCAACATCCCTAATGAACATTATCACATTAATCAATGAAAAAATCAAGTAATGAAATTATAGGATGTAATTACAATGGTTATTTTCCAGTGAGACAAGCGGCCGCCAGAGCCGCGAAAAGAAATAAGTGGTCGACTTCGGACAGTGAGAATAATTCTGAAATGAGCACAGATTCAGAATTCAAGATGACAGACAATGAGAGCGAGATATCGGAGGAACATTCTGATTCTGCGCAGAGCAGCGATTTCAACCCCTTCATCTCGGATAGTGATTCTGACAATGACCCGTGGAGTCGGACGAAGAAGAAGGGGAAGAAAGCAAAGAAGGTAACTAAGAAGAGACCTTCGACGCAAGAGAAGCTGTCGATGATGATCACACAAAAAAATAACAAAGGTAAGTTCTAACTTACAATTTTTCATTTCTATATTTCGATTGTTTTCATTGGCAATTTTCATTATTTTTTTTTATAAATAGTTTTTGGGTTATAGGTCATAGAAAGAAATAGTTTATGTTATTTCAGTGCTACTGTTTGCCATTGATTTGCAGCGTCTTCTGGTAGGAATAAGGTAGTGAAAGATCTTGTTAAATTCTATCGATGAATTTCTCCACGTGCTCATCTTCATATCACGAGGGTATTTTATTAAAAACACACTTATGAAAAATCGATTTCGTCGTCGCGCACTCACCAGGCCATCTGAAAATACATATATTATTGTTAAATATATGTTAAAAAGAAGCTCCAGTTGCGAGCTAAAATTGACGTATGGTAATCTCGGAGAATCAAGACCTCAAGTAATGGGTGGCCCATTTAAAAATTGGAATTTAATTTAGCTATAAAAAAACTGCTCAATATTTTCCAATGGTTGAACATTTATTTAAAAGGTTGGTTCATGACATTTATTTATGAAAATAATTTCGGCCAAATGACCACCACGGCTGACTTGGCAGTAGCTATTCGTTCATTATTGATTGTTTGGGGCTCTATTTCACCAATAGGCTAATCTCTTGAGAGAATCAAGACCTCATCTTTCACCGCTCCCAAAGATACAACTGTGTCAGATTGGTTTCACATCAGCATTTCTGCTGATTATTCGATTTCCGTGACTGCGTGTGCTCTCGTTGCATCAGCAAACAGTGTGGTACTGACAGTCTTAACAAAGCGAATGACGGTTACGTTAAGTTTAAGTTTTTAATATTTCCCAACTTAAATATGAACTTTGATGACAGTCCAGAAACTGTGATTGTTTCGCCATCAGCACATCTGGTACTGACAGAAGACTATAACTTTGATGACAGTCAGAGTCACTTTCTTCTGCAGATCCATTTGAAAATCCATTTGAAAACATATGACTTCAAATTCAAATACTACCAGTGTTTATCGAATGTGTAACATTCATCAAAGTAGTGTTGGGTACCTCTTACAAGAGGCGGCTCATTTTTCCCGTACACGACGAGGAAATGTAAGAGCGGCTCATTTTTATACAATGTACCACCTCACTTCAAATGTCCCACTTCGCCTCGATGAGGACCAGGAAGCGATGGAGTCACGCGACAAATACAAAGAGGGAGAGGGGGATAAGTCCTGGTCCTGGTCACCGGTACAAAAAACAAAAACGACAGAGACAGATGAATTAGGGCTGAGGGGATGTACTGATTCATAGTAGACAGTACACAGATGTAAATTATGGAATATTAATAACACATTTTCTAATAGTCTTACCATTTTCCTACACTTCAGATGGGTATAGAGTTTGAAAATTAATGTATCTTTCCACATAGTGTCATATGCCGAAGATAAACAATTTCTATTTTTCCTAAAGTCTTTCTGGAAATTTAGTAGAGTATTTTCTATAGAAGATTCAATTCTAAAAAGAATTAACCTTTCTGATATCTTGAAAGGATATTTAGTATTGCATATTAAAGAATTATAACTGATCCAATAACAGCAATTAGTACATATTGATTCATTTTGAGAATTGATTCTGACTTCGTTTTTTAATTTGATAGTTCAAAGTTCGCATCCTGGTTGGTAGTTCTCTTGTTCTATTATGAAACGGTAACCTTACCTAACCTACGCTACGATTTATTTGAATTTCGAAAGAATGTTCTTAATAACATCTTCAGATACACGAAGTAGATGTTATGCTGCCAAATTAAAAGAGTTTAATTAACCATTAACAAGAAAATTTGTGTCTTCTCAATTTTCATCGATCCACAGATAAACTGAAATTTTTTACATCATTCAACAGCAAAATTTTCAGTGATGATAATGATTTGAAAGAAAAAAGTATGGCAACGTGGAATTATTTCGGCTCAGTGATTTTTTCCAATCAGGGTCGGGTCCAGAAAAAAGAGCAATTTTCTCATTTTTTTTTTCAAATAATTAGACATCGAATATCTTGGAAATTTGGGAAGATAAATGTGGAGGGATATTGGCACGACAAGGGCCTTTGAAAGTTAAACGAAATAGAAAATTAACAATGAAATTCTGACAATAAGAAAAAAATGACTCGAAAGAAAATCGAATGCTGGAGCACTGACTTTTGCCTACCTGGTTTCACAGTACGGCTGAATCAACGTGTCCAAGCACTCAAACGAAAATAGTCACTTTTTCACTAGAGTTCGAATTTGTATGATTAACGAGAAATTTACTGCGAAGAAAAGTCCACTGCACCGGACGAGAGCGGCTTCAGTACTGTCTTTGTTCGACATAGGTCATATGCTCCAACATATGTTACGCGTTTATCGGAAAAATGAAATGAACATACGTGGGCCGCACGAAACGAGCAAGCAACTTGGAACAAAAATGAATGAATGCAACTAATAATAATGAGTTGCAGTAACAGATATATTCTTCTGAAATATTGATGGATACAGTAAAGGCTAGGATGTGCCTAATATTTTATTGCCTATTTTATAGTAATAATTGATGGTTTTAAGAGTTGGTGATGTATTAATCAAATAGATGATAGAGCAGGTGGGTTTTATCTGAAATGTGTGTCCCATTTGTTTGAAACTTCCTACAAAATTTAACCCCGTATCTTTTTCACGAAGCCGAATTTCAAAAAATTATATGATTAAACTATTTCTTTTAAACATTTGAAATTCCGGAAAAATGCATCCTCGGAGTCCCGTCCGAGGATGCAATTTCAGATGTCGAATTCGTCAGAAAAAGCCTTAGTCTTAATTCTATATTTACTTCACGCAGACGTTAAAATCAATTTCATATTTATTCATATTGGCTAAATTGTTTCGGTGATCAAATGATTCAGAAAAATCTGATGCCTGCTGATGTCGAGAAATGTCGATGACGCATAGGAAGAAAGATTGATATGAGTCGTGGTGATCACTGACTTTGAGTGACTTTCCTTCCAATGACAACAGTCACAACCTTTGCGAACACCGGGATTAGCAAAGGCAATACTAACAACATTTATATGCGGGTTCGAGTCCCATCCGAGGATGCGTTTTTCCGGAATTTCAAATGTCGAAATCGTCTGAAATCAGTTGAAATCTATTTCATACTTATTACATTAAATGTCTCAACAGCGACACCTGCAGAAAAAAATCGAAACTTCTGATATCCCCCATGTTTACATCTCAAAAAATGCGTTTTCAAATTTTTCTCAATATTGTTTGTTTGTCTGACTTTTCCAAACCAATCAATTGTGTCATCTTCTCCAGCCAAAACTAATGGAGGTAGTTTCTCCGGAGCCCCACCTAAAGACGCTATAGAGAGGGCGTGCTCGATGAAAGAGGAACTCCTTAATAAAATTGAAAGACTGGGCGAAAGATTGCCACCAAACACGTTAGATCAATTAATTGATGAGTTAGGAGGACCTGAGAATGTAGCAGAAATGACAGGAAGAAAGGGTAAGCGAACTGAATGAATCTCTATTTATTTTTCACAAAAATTTTGTTTCCTAACGTTACATTTTACAAATTTGGTATTCATTTCCGAGAGGATTTTGGTACATACGATTGTTGTCATGTATTTCATAAATATCTTTCATGTAGTCGATTTGAATTCAGGAAACAGCTGCACATAGGTAGCCAAACTAGGCTTACAAAAATCGGGAAATTTACCTGTTTTAACGTAAAATTTCTATATTGTCTGTTTATTTTCATTATTTGTATGTCTCCCTCCTCAGGTCGCGTCGTTCAAACCGAAGACGGCGGCATACAGTACGAGAGCAGGTCCGAACAGGACGTACCGCTCGAGACGCTCAACCTGACTGAGAAACAACGTTTCATGGACGGCGAGAAGGACGTGGCCATCATCTCGGAGGCGGCGTCTAGCGGTATCTCGTTGCAGAGTGATAGGAGGGCGAAGAATCAACGTAGGCGGGTCCATATAACCTTGGAACTCCCATGGTCGGCCGATAGGGCTATACAACAGTTCGGTAGAACGCACAGGAGTAACCAGGTGAACGCGCCTGAGTACATCTTTCTTATATCAGATCTGGCGGGAGAAAGAAGGTGGGTACATAGGATCAATTTCAGCAACACTGCCGGTGTTTTTGCAACTGTCGTCTGATATTATTTGAAATAAAACAACCATGTATTCATTCCCTTCGACTCTCAAAGTCAGGAGCGTCAGACAAGAGTTTAACATAATATTTTTCTTTGATGTTTGAACATATAATTTAATTTTTTTGATTTTTTTAATCTTTGCTGGGGAATTCCTTTCAAAAAATGTGATTATTTTCATCTGAGAGTTTACTAAATAGTTTATTTATGTGACAAAGGTTTGCGGAGAAACGATTGAAGCAAATTACAACATGTGATGAAACTTGTGACATCGATTTTTCGTAAATCAGTGTACCTTTTGGTCTTTTATGTAGTTACTCATCTCTATTTCTGTTTACTAAAATGAAAGAGGAGGAACTGAATCAAGTTTTTTGGTAATTTTCAAGTCGATCGGTGACAAACTGGAAATATGCCAAATATGAAAGGCAAGAATAAAGTCCGAACTACGGAACACTAATATATAATAAATGAAAACTCCTAACTTATTTTTGGTAATGCAAATCGGCCGCCATGTCTGGTAGCACAGAAATGAAGTGACGGGAAATTCTAATTACCAAAGCAGTGTGGGAATTTAAAATTCTCAAGCATTCATGGTAAATATGCACTCAAAAAATAAATAATAAATTTTCTCCACGACTGCCACAGAGTACACTCTTCCAACATCGAATTTGACCATAGAATGTCAGTATTCCATCACTCAATATGTAATATTCATTCTACAATACTGTTATCATTTTCAAGTAAATAACCAGTTATGACCGCGGTTGTTGTTCAGTTTGGTACTTGGTTTTCGCCCTTTATAGACTACCACCAATAACCAACTCGAGCTTGAGTATAATCCTAGATTTTTAAGCATTTCGACTGAATTTAATTCTCTCATAGTGTGTGAGAATATTCATTCCATAACACTTTTGAGAACATATAGAATAAATCTATGTGTCAGCCGCTCTGATTGTCATAATTATTGCGGTTTTCGACGGTCGAACGCCATACTTCATCTTAGTATTAAAAGATTCATTATCTAGCGTCGAAACATACTGAAATGAATTCATCAGTTGAATCCGATCTGGAATTACAAAACACCCCACCTGAGATTATAGATTCTGCTCATACAATAACCGAAAGTTTACTACCTAGGAAATCAAAGGATGAATATAACAAATAATATACTCATTTTATGAACTGGAAAGAAGTGAAGAAGACTGATTCATTTTCAGAAAACGTGTTTCTTGCATATTTTCATGATTTGTCAATGTAATGGAAATATGCTCAAACAAATTATTTAAATCTTGAATACCCTGAACTATACACTGGACATTGTTACCGGCGTACATCAGCTACAGTGTTAGTTGATGGAAAACATCAGAAGTTGCTGAAGGATACATTGAAAATTCAATAAAGAATCGAATGAACATAGCGAATAAGTTAGTCTCTTCCATAACTGGCTCTAGCTCTGCATTGAATATGCCCTCAACAAGTGCTAGGCATTCTTCTGAAAAACATGTAATAGAGAATTCCTCACAGAGTATCTCAGCTCCTATTTTCAATTTCAATAATTGTCATAATACAATAAATATAAATGTCATTTCGAAATAGATTTTGAGTACTATATTTTTGTTGATTCTTAATAAAATAGACCTATTATTTTTTATTTTATTTCAACAGTCGTGGAGAAAGTATAGTCTGTTACTAGGTTAAAATGAAAATTCGATAAGAGTGATTCAATTGTATCGGATTGCCTTTGTTACAGAATATACTATTCATGGTTTAATTTTTCATTCTGGTGGAGATTCAAGAATATAATTTACGAAGTATTGTATGATATGAAATTAATTCCTAAACTGAATAGACTATAAGATTCATTGAATTCAGATCAAGGAAAATTTAATTAATCTGAATGAAAGCGAAGTTATTAGATGATATTAACATAATGAACGAAATAAAAGGAAAACATTAAATGAAGACTAGAAAAACAAAGGATACTGTAATTATACAAAAATGAATTAAAGAAGGATATTTCACTTGAAATCGCAACAAAATTAACTCGACAAATTTTGAAAATCATTACATTCAACCATGAATACAAATTATTCAGAAGCAGACAATTAAAAATTGATAGGAAGAGTTGAGTCTTCAAAATGGCTAGCATGTAAACGAAGAAACAATTTCTTTCGATGATCGATCTTCTAGTTTTCCATATTAGCAAATTTATAGCATAATTCATCTCTTGGTTGTCACACACAGGTATCCATATATCTCAGTGATGTAAATAGTTCATTCATAAAATAAACTAAATTATTATTATTAAAAATTATCAACAGGATTCCAGGTTCTGATTAGCATACTTTGAAATTACAATGCAAAGAAAAAAAGTATGAAAAATATATATATATAATATATATAAATGAATATAATCAACTTTCAGACTTTATAAAAAATGAATTAATGAAAATTAACTTCAGGATCACAACAAAAAAATTGAAGAAACATATCAGATATTCTACATGAAAAAACTTATGCTACATATAAAACACTTATGAACAACTAAAAACACTCATCACTGTGAAAAAATACTTACTATAAATAAAAAAAAAGTCATATGAAATTAACAGAAAACTTACCCTAATGCTGATAAAGGTCTGAAAAAGTATACAACTTTTAATGATGAATATTGATAAACGTGATCAACTTTGCCCTAGCATTATTCAATCTGATTTTATCATTGTGCTTCTTGAAACACACATATAAATGCTGTTCTGGTAATTTACTTGAAAATAATCTATTTTTATAATCATAGCAATCAACAGAAATCATTTTTTTCAATATGTAACTTGCTACATGCGCCAAGTAGACACACAAGGTATTATAATCAGATGTAGAACAGTTATCAAACAAACTTGAGAATTAGTGTTAGTGTTTTAACTCATAGAGCACACTTGTTTCCATTTTATATGGAAATGGTAAAATCAACCCTACTGCAAGCAGGCGAATGGTTTGAAACAAATGGTTTATGCATGAATGCTGATAAAACAAATGCAGTGCTATTCAAAACAGCTCATTCAGGTTTTCAAACACCAGCAAATATTCAACTTTGCAACTCCTCTTTGAGTCTGATTAGGTTTTGTAATTTCCTGGGTCTCAAAATGGAGGAAACTCTTGATTGGAGTGAACACATATCCAAACTTTGTGCTCAATTGAGTTCTATCTGCGACTCACTTGGGGTACTCAGTAAATACCTGGACTTTATGTCAATGAAAAAAATTTACCAAGCAGTATTGGAATCGAAGATGAGGTATGGCATCATGTTCTATGGTAGCTCACATAACTTGGGCAGAGTGCTGAAGATGCAAAAGAGAGCAATACATATAATGTGGAAGATGAAGAGAATGGAGTCATGTAGGGGAATATTTAAAAAAAAAAATTATTCATTAACCGCACCAGCTATACATATTCAGGAATGCTTGATTTTCACTTTTAAAAATATGCATTACTTTGAAGAGAAAATACCAAGTAATTATAATACAAGAACATCGGCAATGAAACTCCCGCAAGACAGACTCAGCCTCACCAAAGAAGGACCTGCATATAGGTGCATTCGATATTATAACAAGATAGCACATAAATTGTGTAGAGAATGTACTCTACAACAATACAAGAACTTCATTTTTACGCTGCTACTAACATTGAACCATATAGTGTAGAAGACTTCGTAGCCAACATGATATAATGAGAGTAAAACTGTTTCATCTCGAGTGTTCACTGTATTACATGTATACACTACCTGAAATAAAGTATATTATTATTATTCAAAATAGAATAACTGATTTAAATTCGTCGAAGATTATATTCTTCCAAAAATAATACAATTTAGTAGTATATATCGGCTCAAGAAACCAAAAGAAAAACTTATTATCCTTTCAGCGACGTTTAGGAAACTTTTATTTCCTTCTTCAAGCACATCAGAATAACAATTATAAACATTGAATGATTGTTTGAGCTATTACCATCATCTATTGTGGATTTAATGATTTCCGACGTTTCGATAGACATCTTCTATCAAGGAGAAAAGTAAGAAACCTTTTGACAGAAGTCATATTGACTTTTGAAAATTGATAATTCTCAAAAGGTTTCTTACTTTTCTCCTTGATAAAGATAGAAGATGTCTATCGAAACGTCGGAAATCATTACATCCACAATAGATGATGGTAATAGCTCCAAACAATCATTCAACACGAGCTCCATCATCAACAATATCTCGTCATCAATTATAAACATGATATAATATATGAATACATAATTTACAGGAGAATAGGGTTCTAACGCAAATAAATAATTCCATTTTGGTTTTTGTGGAAACACAAATAATTATTTGCACGAGTTCTATCATCGTAAATATCACTTCATCAACAGTGTGTTATTCATTCAATTTTGTACCATTTGCAGATTTCTTATTGTGTGACTTGTTTCACTTTGTTTTTATCAATTTCAGATTTGCCTCCATCGTTGCCAAGCGTCTCGAGAGCCTCGGCGCGTTGACGCACGGCGATCGGCGCGCCACCGAGACGCGAGATCTGAGCCAGTTCAATATAGACAACAAGTATGGACGGGCGGCACTAGAGGCCACCATGAAGGCCATCATGGGTTACGACGCGCCGGTGGTTCCGCCTCCCAAAGACTACAAAGGCGACTTTTTCAAGGACGTCGCCGCGGCGCTAGTGGGCGTCGGTCTTATCGTAAACAGCGAATCGATGCCCGGGGTGCTGTCTCTGGATAAAGACTACAACAACATGTCCAAGTTCCTGAACAGGATTTTGGGGATGCCGGTCGAATTGCAGAACAGGCTGTTCAAGTGAGTTTGTATCAAATGAATAGAATAATACTGGATGTGATGGTTTAACACACTATAATGCTGGCGTTCAAGATAATAGGTTGTCAAATATCTCCTCTTTTTTTTGCTCTTAATTCGATGCTTTAGAAAAAGTGTTACAGTGATCGGATTTACTTCAAATATGCGCCGTTTTCTTCGATAATCTGTTTCCATCTAGACGGCAACTTCATAATACCTCCCTCGTAAAAGCCCCCTCCTTATTTGCAAAAACTCGGACAGCCACATTTCATAAGTCTCTTTTGACTTCAACTTTACACCGCCAATGGCGTTCGCCATGGACAGGAACAGGTGGTAATGACTTGGCGCTATGTCAGGGCTATATGGTGGATGCGATAAAACCTCCCATCCGAGCTCCCGTAGCTTCTGACAAGTCATCAATGATTTGTGTGGTCCTGGTGGAACACTACACCTCTCCTGTTGGCCAATTCTGGAAGCTTCTGGTCGATCGCCTGCTTCAAGAGGCCCAGTTGTTCGCAGTAGATGGTAGAATTATGCGTCTGGCCATATGAGAGCAGCTCATAGTGGATGATTCCTTCCAATCCCACCAAACATACAGCAAAACCTTCCTGGCCGTCAATCTCCGCTTGGCCAATGTTTGGGACGATTCACCTGCCTTCGACCACGACCGTTTTCGCTGGATATTGTCGTATGTTACTGCAACATTCAGTATCGTTTTGTTTTATAATACGTTGTTTCTTCATTTCGAAATAATCGCTGAATCAACGGTCTATTTCATTTTTAATTGATTATTATTATTATATATTATTATTAGAAGATCACTCTTGAAGAAAGAAATCCCAAATATATTTCAGCTTATTTTTGTACTTTCACACTTAGGCGGGAGCCAGGGTTTTTTTTTTTTACGGGGTTTTTTCCTAGGCTTTTATGTGATACGCCGAATTGTATGACACCCCGTCACTAACCCCTGATCTGTATGCTTTATTGTTTGCTAACGAAATATTGTAAGCCAAAAGTTCAAAAGAATATATATATTTTTAATTTCAATGTAGTTAAATAAATAAATACGTTGGGAAATCTTGGAACATATGCGTCGTAAAAACAGATTTTTCGGAGATTATTATTCATTCTGCCACCTGAAAATTGTGGAAGTGAACGCTCTATTCACGGAAACAAGTATCAGTGAAAACTCGGACATTTTCTAAAATTATTCAAAACAGTGTGTGAAAGCTATTGTGAGATCTTGACATTGCTGACTGCCATTCTGGGTTTATCCAACGAAGGTAGGTTCCAGGTGCTTCCAGCGTATCCTTGCTTTCATTTCAGTTTCTTATTATTGTTTTTCGCTAGATCAAAATTCGTTCATTGAGCTACCGTTACATCGTATCACAGACCAGTAATCTATAGACGGCTCACGCCAATGTTAACCGAAAGAGACGAATCTTTGCGCCACCTACATCTACGTATCGTACTAAATCTTAAGGCGGGAATTTTGAATGTAGTTCCAGGAATGTTTTACTTAATTGGTATTTTGAACAATGAGAATTCTACGAGAGATTTTTGTCTCTACGAGAAAATCTGGGTAGACTTGAAATTATATTGAATGCTTCACACCAGTTTTATTGTTTCAGAAGAGGTGTAAAATACTTAACAATCTGAAAATTATTCACTCTCAGAATTTTAATTCGTGAGACAAAAATACCATGTAAAATTCCCATTGTTGAAGTTCATCATTTTCGTTTAAAGCTTTACATACATCAAAACAATGACGATGATGTTTTTCGTTGATATTAAACGATGTTTTCACATCATGTGATACTATAAATCTCTAAATATCGAGAAAAAAACACTAATTTTCAAACTTTTTAAAAAAATTATTTATTATTTGTAATCACACATTTTGCTTCAAATTTAATGAACATGTTTTCACATTACTCTTCTTCACAATTAAAAGTACTCTTATACATCGACACTGTCATATTGAAGAGAAAATTTTATATATTCCAACAAACTGATGGCTTGAAGTATTATTGTTTTGTGCTCCAAAGCTTCTTAGTTGCTCAAATGCATTTTTTCAAGATGATCCTGATTCAACCTCCTACTTAGGATATATTCAAAGCCTTTTTCTTCAAAATATCCCAAATTGATTTTATGTTATTTATGGTGAAAGACCAATTTTTAAACTTGGGGTCTTGCTTGATCCCTAGGTGACCATTTTGAAATTGCATGGTCTCTAAAATTGGTAGAGCTTCGACATTCCAAAAAGCGATATGCTCAGACTTATCACTCAAAGCTGCACGTAAAGTTTTACTCTCTATCTGGCAATTTATTTGACCCATTAACTGAATCAAATAAACGGTCAAATAATGATATTAGGTGGGCAGTGTCTTCAAGATTTTCCTCCCTCTTCTATCTGTTAATTACAAAAAAAGTTAAGGACCAAATAATACGAATTCGGCAATTTATGACACTATTCTAACTTCAATCTGAATCGTTTATTATATAATAAAGAAAAGGAGATACATAATGAAGACTGATGATATAATCAATTTCTTACAAAATGCCATTCTAATTTATAATATAAAAATTATGAATATTTTATGACATAAAAAAACAGTATATAAATTACTAAAACCAGTGAAAGTACAAGTATTAACTATAATAATATATCAATAAAATATAATTAAACTGTTATACTAAAAATACATGTACCTAATGAGAAATCAATAATCATTCACATCTGCATTCACTTACCAAATTGGGGAACTAATCGTAAAGTTGAAGCCAGCCTTTGGCTAAATATCTGAGCAGCATGTTTTACCTTCATCTTTTCATTTTTTTTTTTTTCATAAATATGCTCATCAGAAAGATGCGAAAGTGCCTTTGAATAAGAATCAGCATTGTTGTCGTTCTCATAAACAGTTCCTATACGTTTCCATTTTGCTATTTTGAAAATATTATCCTTCACATATTGTATGTTCTTCTTGATGAAATTGTTTCTTATTCCTTTCAACATATGTGGTGGGTCGAAAATGGGATAAATGATGAAATTATCAATTTCAAATGACCCATTCTTATAATGAGAAATATTTCCACTTCATGTTTATGGAAATAGTTTGGTTAAGCAACCGAAAAATACGAATCTTTGCGCCACCTACATCTAACGATCGTACTAAAATTTAGTTTCAAGGTCAGCAACCTGCGTGAAACGTCTATAGATAACTGGTCTGTGCATCATATGTGATACATTTTTCGTCGCCAGTCACCATCCGCCTCAAGAATGGGTCGAGTTCGTTCCGTTTCAGTAGCATATCGCAGGCGTTGATTCGGTCAAAAAGTTTTTTTGCTTCAAATCATGCGGCACCCAAACATCAAGCTTTTTTTTGTATCCAGTCTTCTACAGATGGTTTAAAACGGTTTGGTGACTAACTCCAATCTCCTGTGCGATGTCACGAGATCCCACATGCCGGTCTAACTCGATGTATTCAATGATTTGATCAGTATTTGTCGCCGGTTGGCTTATCCTTGGTGTCGTTTCACCGGCTCTGAATCGTCGAAACCATTCCTCCACGGTTCGAACTGATAAAGTACCACCCCTCAAAACACCATTAATCTCACGGAACGTTTCTCCAGCGGATTTGCCTTTAACGAAGGAAAACTTTAAAAAAGCGCGAATTTCGGCGTTACTGAACTTCATGTTTACACGTTTATAACTGTTGAACGCAATATCCAAACTAATTATGCATAGCGTCGTTTTGTAGGTTATGATAAGAACTTTCAAATTATGTATAGTATTGCCAGTTACGAGCTCTGTAGCGCTTTCGTATATAGCCGCGAAATTCAAAAGACACAAAGGCGGAAGGGAGATATTTGACAACCTATTATGGGTCTCTTCGTTTTCTCAATCTCATTTGGAATTTAAATATTATGAAAAAATAAAGGACGGGTTTTTATGTTGAAAATTTTTTTCATTGTCCACTGTTCCTATGATCACCCTGTATAATGTTACATATCATGTTTTTTTTTCAGATACTTTACAGATACTCTTGGTGCTATTGTTATTCAAGCTAAAAGAAGCGGAAGGTTTGATCTAGGTGAGCATACTTTTGAATATTTCTACAGGGCGTCAAATGTTGAGTTGTTTGAACCGATGTGTGTGAGCTAACATTGTCGTGGTGATCCGTCTTCGGCACTTGGTTTTCCTTATTTCTTGGAACACAATTGGCAAACAAATTTATGTATACCACTCAGAAATTCTGGTGGTACGATTGCGACATGTCCTGTTTTTCCGAAAAAACAGGCGACCATTTGCTTGGAAGTGCTTCGTGGGCGAACTACTTTTGTTGGGTTTGGCTCATCTTGAAACACCCATACACTCGACTGCTGTTTAGTTTCTGGCTCATACGCGTAAATCAACAATTCATCACCTGTCTATGACGGGCTTCGAAGCACCGCGATCGTATTTTTGGAGCATGTTTTGCGACCAATCGACACGAGCCTTTTTTCAAGCGATTGACAAAACGTGTGGGATCCAAGGCGAACAAATTTTTTGACGGTCAAATGTTCATGCAATATTGAATGTATGCTGGTCCCACTAATGCCTAGGGTTGTCTCAATCTCACGATAGGTCACATGACGATCTTACAATATCAGTTGGAGTACAGCATCAATGGTTTTCGAAACAACAACTGATTTTGGAAGAAAATTTTGTAAAGAATTTTCGCACGAAAATGTTCACGATTTAATTCCGTGTTTTTGGCGAGATTAATCTTTTAAGTTTGTCACCAAACCCACTCGGCTCCAGAGAGTGCACGTAATGCCTCGGCTAGCTCTAGAGCTGAGACTACTTATAAAGGGGCGCCACTCTCTTTTATGATAATACAAAGAAAAAAGAGGAAAGTACACTAAAGATCTCAGGGTCGCAAAGAGAGAAAATAACGAACACACTCTCAGGATGCCAAATGAGCCCGATCACACAAGCAGGAGGTAGTGACTGGTAGAAAGAATATAGAGCAATTATTTAATAATATAATGAGCCCAAATGAAATACACAAGGTCCCTCAAACGAGGATATATCTTACAGAAGGTAGATCACTAACTAGTTCTTACTTCACAACCCAAATATTCGATATAAGGCTTTATCTCTTACCAAACAAACAGTAATATCACCCCAAGGTATATACTTAGAGCCTTGATGGTAATCGTTACAAATAGCTCTTTACTTATAACTAATCGACCTTCTCGATAGGTCTGATTTTATGTACTAAACAGTATTCCCTGAATTGGGCCTCTTTGATGCTAATCAATCTTAACTAAATTCTACAGACTAACCTTCTATAACAGCCTAGGTCGTGGCTTGACTGAAGTACAAAAAGGATATTATTCTCACAGTCTCGTAGATGGAAACTGGGCTCAAATATATTCCTTTGCCAACGTAGTACAATTTCTCACAATAATGCCCCCTGGGTAGACGACAGGTGTGGTATCTTAGATGGCAAAATCTGGTGGAGGTCCCCAAAGACAGCTCCCACGGCAATTCGACGGTAATTCAAAAGGCAGCCTAGACAAACAGCTCGAAGACTTCAAAGACAGTTCAGAATCAGCGGTACCTCGCAACGGTACAATAATAATTTCCATTTCGAAAATCGTTTCTTGTGGTTACTTTCATGATCGGTCAATGCAATGGAAAGACGTTCAAACAAACTATTTAAATCTTAGAATACCCTGAACTACACACTGGGATATTTATTACCAGCATTACACATCAACTACAGTGAAAGAAGCTGATGGAAAACATCTGTGGTTGCTGGCCGGATTAAGATTGGTGAAACTCAATAAAGAGATCAGACAAACATGTCAAAATAAGTTGAGTCTCCTTCCCATAACTGGTTCTAGCTCCTGGGTACTGAAGGATGCGCCCTCAGCGCAGGTGCCAGGCATGTTCTTCTGAAAAACATGCAATAGAGAATTCCTCACAGGGTATCTCAGCTCCCTATTTTCCAATTTCAATAATTGTCCATAATACAATAAATATAAATGCTCAATTTAAAAATACATTTTTGAGGTACTATATTTTTGTTGATTCTAATAAAATAGACCTATTATTTTTTATTTTATTTCAACAATCGTGAGAAAGTATAGTCTGTTTTTAAATTGAAATGAAAGTTCGATAAAAGTGATTCATTTGTATCGGATTTGCCTTTGTTACAGAATATACTATTCATGGTTTAATTTTTGCATTCTGGTGGAGATTCAAGAATATAATTTACGAAGTATTGTATGATATGAAATTCATTCCTAAACTGAATAAACTATAAGATTCACTGAATTCAGATCAAAAGAAAAATTTGAGTAAATCTGAATGAAAGCTGAGATTATTAGATGATATTAACATAATAGGAACGAAATAAAGGGAAAACATTAAATGAAGACTAGAAAAACAAAGGATACTGTAAATTTATACAAAATTAAGATTAAAGAAAGGATATTTCACTGAAGTCACAACAAGAAATTACTCGACAAATTTTGAAAATCATTACTTCACATTCAACCATGAATACAATCGGTATTCAAAGCAGACAACAGAAATTGATAGGAAGAGTTGAGTCTTCAAATGTGCCTAGCATGGAAACGAAGAAACAATTTCTTTCAATGATCGTCTTCCTGGTTTTCCATATTAGCAAATTTATAGCATAATTTTATCTCTTAGTTGTCACACCCAGGCATCCATATATCTCAGTGATGTAAAATAGTTCATTCATAAAATAAACTTCAATTATTATTATTAAAAATTATCAACAGGATTCCAGGTTCTGATTAGCATACTTGAAAATTACAATACAAGGGAAAAAGTATGAAAAATCTATATATAATATATATAAATGAATATAATCCTTTCAGACTTTATAAAAAATGAATTATTAGAAAATTAAATTCAGGATCACAACAAAAAATTGAAGAAACATATCAGATATTCTACATGAAAAACTTATACTACATATACACTTATGAACAACTAAAAACACTCATCACTGTGAAAAAATACTTATTATAAATAAAAAAATTAATATGAAAATTATAGAAACTTCACCTAATGCTGATAAGGTCTGAAAAAGTATACAACTTTTAATGATGAATATTGATAAACGTGATCAACTTTGCTCCTAGCATTATTCAATCTGATTTTTATCATTGTGCTTCTTAGAAACACACATATAAATGCTGTTCTAGTAATTTACTTTGAAAATAATCTATTTTTTATAATCATAGCAATCAACAGAAATCATTTTTTCTGAATATGTAACTTGCTACATGCATAAGTAGACACACAAGAGTATTATAATCAGATGTAGAACAGTTATCAAACACAATTTGAGAATTAGTGTTAGTGTTTTAATTCACATGATAGACACTTGTTTCCATTTATATGGAAATAGTAAAATCAACCCTACTGCAAGCAGGCGAATGGTTTTGAAACAAATGGTTTATGCTGAAAAACAAATGCAGTGTGCTATTCAAACAGGCTCATTCAGGTTTTCAAACACCAGCAAATATTCAACTTTGCAACCCCTCTTTGAGTCTGATTAGGTTTTGTAATTTCCTGGGTTTCAAAATGGAGGAAACTCTTGATTGGAGTGAACACATATCCAAACTTTGTGCTCAATTGAGTTCTATCTGCATGACTCACTTGGGAGTACTCAGTAAATACCTGGACTTTTATGTCAATGAAAAAATTTACAAAGCTTGGTATTGGACTCGAAGATGAGGTATGGCATCATGTTCTATGGTAGCTCACATAACTTGGGCAGAGTGCTGAAGATGCAAAGAGAGCAATACATATAATGTGGAAGATGAAGAGAATGGAGTCATGTAGGGAATATTTAAAAAATTATTCATTAACCGCACCAGCTATATTCAGGAATGCTTGATTTTCACTTTTAAAAATATGCATTACTTTGAAAGAGAAAATACCAAGTAATTATAATACAAGAACATCGGCAATGAAACTCCTGCAAGACAGACTCAGCCTCACCAAAGAAGGACCTGCATATAGGTGCATTCGATATTATAACAAGATAGTACATAAATTGTGTAGAGAATGTACTCTACAACAATACAAGAACTTCATTTTTACGCTGCTACTAACATTGAACCATATAGTGTAGAGACTGTAGCCAACATGATATAATGAGAGTAAAACTGTTTCATCTCTAGTGTTCACTGTATTACATGTATACACTACCTGAAATAAGTATATTATTATTATTCAAAATAGAATAACTGATTTAAATTCGTCGAAGATTATATTCTTCCAAAAATAATACAATTTAGTAGTATATATCAGCTCAAGAAACCAAAAGAAAAAACTTATTATCCTTTCAGCGACGTTTAGAAACTTTTTATTTCCTTCTTCAAGCACATCAGAATAACAATTATAAACATTGAATGATTGTTTGAGCTATTACCATCATCTATTGTGGATTTAATGATTTCCGACGTTTCGATAGACATCTTCTATCAAGGAGAAAAGTAAGAAACCTTTTGACAGAAGTCATATTGACTTTTGAAAATTGATAATTCTCAAAGGTTTCTTACTTTTCTCCTGATAAAGATAGAAGATGTCTATCGAAACGTCGGAAATCATTACATCCACAATAGATGATAGCTAGCAAACAATCATTCAACACAACTCCATCATCAACAATATCTCGTCATCAATTATAAACATGATATAATATATGAATACATAATTTACAGGAGAATAGGGTTCTAACGCAAATAAATAATTCCATTTTGGTTTTTGTGGAAACACAAATAATTATTTGCACGAGTTCTATCATCGTAAATATCACTTCATCAACAGTGTGTTATTCATTCAATTTTGTACCATTTGCAGATTTCTTATTGTGTGATTTGTTTCACTTTGTTTTTATCAATTTCAGATTTGCCTCCATCGTTGCCAAGCGTCTCGAGAGCCTCGGCGCGTTGACGCACGGCGATCGGCGCGCCACCGAGACGCGAGATCTGAGCCAGTTCAATATAGACAACAAGTATGGACGGGCGGCACTAGAGGCCACCATGAAGGCCATCATGGGTTACGACGCGCGGTGGTTCCGCCTCCCAAAGACTACAAAGGCGACTTTTTCAAGGACGTCGCCGCGGCGCTAGTGGGCGTCGGTCTTATCGTAAACAGCGAATCGATGCCCGGGGTGCTGTCTCTGGATAAAGACTACAACAACATGTCCAAGTTCCTGAACAGGATTTTGGGGATGCCGGTCGAATTACAGAACAGGCTGTTCAAGTGAGTTTGTATCAAATGAATAGAATAATACTGGATGTGATGGTTTAACACACTATAATGCTGGCGTTCAAGATAATAGGTTGTCAAATATCTCCTCTTTTTGCTCTTAATTGATGCTTTAGAAAAAGTATTTACAGTGATCGGATTTACTTCAAATATGCGCCGTTTTCTTCGATAATCTGTTTCCATCTAGACGGCAACTTCATAATACCTCCTCGTAAAAGCCCCTCCTTATTTGCAAAAACTCGACAGCCACATTTCATAAGTCTCTTTTGACTTCAACTTTACACCGCCAATGGCGTTCGCCATGGACAGGAACAGGTGGTAATGACTTGGCGCTATGTCAGGGCTATATGGTGGATGCGATAAAACCTCCCATCCGAGCTCCCGTAGCTTCTGACAAGTCATCAATGATTTGTGGGTCCTGGTGGAACACTACACCTCTCCTGTTGGCCAATTCTGGAAGCTTCTGGTCGATCGCCTGCTTCAAGAGGCCCAGTTGTTCGCAGTAGATGGTAGAATTATGCGTCTGGCCATATGAGAGCAGCTCATAGTGGATGATTCCCTTCCAATCCCACCAAACATACAGCAAAACCTTCCTGGCCGTCAATCTCCGCTTGGCCAATGTTTGGGACGATTCACCTGCCTTCGACCACGACCGTTTTCGCTGGATATTGTCGTATGTTACTGCAACATTCAGTATCGTTTTGTTTTATAATACGTTGTTTCTTCATTTCGAAATAATCGCTGAATCAACGGTCTATTTCATTTTTAATTGATTATTATTATTATATATTATTATTAGAAGATCACTCTTGAAGAAAGAAATCCCAAATATATTTCAGCTTATTTTTGTACTTTCACACTTGGGCGGGAGCCAGGGTTTTTTTTTACGGGGGTTTTTCCCTAGGCTTTTATGTGATACGCCGAATTGTATGACACCCCGTCACTAACCCTGATCTGTATGCTTTATTGTTTGCTAACGAAATATTGTAAGCCAAAAGTTCAAAAGAATATATATATTTTTAATTTCAATGTAGTTAAATAAATAAATACGTTGGGAAATCTTGGAACATATGCGTAAATAAAACAGATTTTTCGGAGATTATTATTCATTCTGCCACCTGAAAATTGTGGAAGTGAACGCTCTATTCACGGAAACAAGTATCAGTGAAAACTCGGACATTTTCTAAAATTATTCAAAAAGTGTGAAAGCTATTGTGAGATCTGGGCAGTGCTGACTGCCATTCTGGGTTCATCCAGCAAAGGTAGGTTCCAGGTGCTTCCAGCGTATCCTTGCTTTCATTTCAGTTTCTTATTATTGTTTTTCGCGAGATCAAAAATTCATTCATTGAGCTACCGTTACATCGTATCACAGACCAGTTATCTATAGACGGCTCACGCCAATGTTAACCGAAAGAGACGAATCTTTGCGCCACCTACATCTACGTATCATACCAAATCTTAAGGCGGGAATTTTGAATGTAGTTCCAGGAATGTTTTACTTAATTGGTATTTTTGAACAATGAGAATTTACTGAGAGATTTTTGTCTCTACAGAAAATCTGGGTAGACTTGAAATTATATTGAATGCTTCTACACCAGTTTTATTGTTTCAGAAGAGGTGTAAATACTTAACAATCTGAAAATTATTCACTCTCAGAATTTTAATTCGTGAGACAAAAATACCATGTAAAATTCTATTGTTGAAGTTCATCATTTTCGTTTAAAGCTTTACATACATCAAAACAATGACGATGATGTTTTTCGTTGGATATTAAACGATGTTTTCACATCATGTGATACTATAAATCTCTAAATATCGAGAAGAAAACACTAATTTTCAAACTTTTTAAAAAATTATTTATTATTTGTAATCACACATTTTGCTTCAAATTTAATGAACATGTTTTCACATTACTCTTCTTCACAATTAAATGTACTCTTATACATCGACACTGTCATATTGAAGAGAAAATTTTATATATTCCAACAAACTGATGGCTTGAAGGATTATTGTTTTGTGCTCCAAAGCTTCTTAGTTGCTCAAATGCATTTTTTTCAAGATGATCCTGATTCAACCTCCTACTTAGGATATATTCAAAGCCTTTTTTCTTCAAAATATCCCAAATTGATTTTATGTTATTTATGGTGAAAGACCAATTTTTTAAACTTGGGGGTCTTGCTTGATCCCTAGGTGACCTTTTTTGAAATTGCATGGTCTCTAAAATTGGTAGAGCTTCGACATTCCAAAAAGCGATATGCTCAGACTTATCACTCAAAGCTGCACGTAAAGTTTTACCTCTATCTGGCAATTTATTTGACCCATTAACTGAATCAAATAAACGGTCAAATAATGATATTAGGTGGGCAGTGTCTTCAAGATTTTCCTCCCCTCTTCTATCTGTTAATTACAAAAAAAGTTAAGGACCAAATAATACGAATTCGGCAATTTATGACACTATTCTAACTTCAATCTGAATCGTTTATTATATAATAAAGAAAAGGAGATACATAATGAAGACTGATGATATAATCAATTTCTTACAAAATGCCATTCTAATTTATAATATAAAAATTATGAATATTTTATGACATAAAAAAAAACAGTATATAAATTACTAAAACCAGTGAAAAGTACAAGTATTAACTATAATAATATATCAATAAAATATAATTAAACTGTTATACTAAAAATACATGTACCTAATGAGAAATCAATAATCATTCACATCTGCATTCACTTACCAAATTGGGGAACTAATCGTAAAAGTTGAAGCCAGCCTTTGGCTAAATATCTGAGCAGCATGTTTTACCTTCATCTTTTCATTTTTTTTTTTTCATAAATATGCTCATCAGAAAGATGCGAAAGTGCCTTTGAATAAGAATCAGCATTGTTGTCGTTCTCTCATAAACAGTTCCTATACGTTTCATTTTGCTATTTTGAAAATATTATCCTTCACATATTGTATGTTCTTCTTGATGAAATTGTTTCTTATTCCTTTCAACATATGTGGTGGGTCGAAAATGGGATAAATGATGAAATTATCAATTTCAAATGACCCATTCTTATAATGAGAAATATTTCCACTTCATGTTTATGGAAATAGTTTGGTTAAGCAACCGAAAAATACGAATCTTTGCGCCACCTACATCTAACGATCGTACTAAAATTTAGTTTCAAGGTCAGCAACCTGCGTGAAACGTCTATAGATAACTGGTCTGTGCATCATATGTGATACATTTTTCGTCGCCAGTCACCATCCGCCTCAAGAATGGGTCGAGTTCGTTCCGTTTCAGTAGCATATCGCAGGCGTTGATTCGGTCAAAAAGTTTTTGCTTCAAATCATGCGGCACCCAAACATCAACCTTTTTTTGTATCCAGTCTTCTACAGATGGTTTAAAACGGTTTGGTGACTAACTCCAATCTCCTGTGCGATGTCACGAGATCCCACATGCCGGTCTAACTCGATGTATTCAATGATTTTATCAGTATTTGTCGCCGGTTGGCTTATCCTTGGTGTCGTTTCACCGGCTCTGAATCGTCGAAACCATTCCTCCACGGTTCGAACTGATAAAGTACCACCCCCAAAACACCATTAATCTCACGGAACGTTTCTCCAGCGGATTTGCCTTTAACGAAGGAAAACTTTAAAAAGCGCGAATTTCGGCGTTACTGAACTTCATGTTTACACGTTTATAACTGCTTGAACGCAATATCCAAACTAATTATGCATAGCGTCGTTTTGTAGGTTATGTCAAGACCTTTCAAATTATGTATAGTATTGCCAGTTACGAGCTCTGTAGCGCTTTGTATATAGCCGCGAAATTCAAAAGACACAAAAGGCGGAAGGGAGATATTTGACAACCTATTATGGGTCTCTTCGTTTTCTAAATCTCATTTGGAATTTGAATATTATGAAAAATAAAGGACGGGTTTTTTATGTTAAAAATTTTTCATTGTCCACTGTTCCTATGATCACCCTGTATGATGTTACATATCATGTTTTTTTTTTTCTAGATACTTTACAGATACTCTCGGTGCTATAGTTATTCAAGCTAAAAAGAAGCGGAAGGTTTGATCTAGGTGAGCATACTTTTGAATATTTCTACAGGGCGTCAAATGTTGAGTTGTTTGAACCGATGTGTGGGAGCTAGCATTGTCGTGGTGATCCGTCTTCGACACTTGGTTTTCCTTATTTCTTGGAACACAATTGGCCTACAAATTTATGTATACCACTCAGAAAATCTGGTGGTACGATTAGCGACATGTCCTGTTTTTCCGAAAAAAACAGGCGACCATTTGCTTGGAAGTGCTTCGTGGGCGAACTACTTCTGTTGGGTTTGGCTCATTTCGAAACACCCAACAGTCGACTGCTGTTTACTTTCGGGCTCATACTCCTAAATCAACGATTCATCACCTGTCATAGACGGGCTTCGAAGCACCGCGATCGTATTTTTGGAGCATGTTTTGCGACCAATCGACACGAGCCTTTTTCGAGCGATTGACAAAACGTGTGGGATCCAAGGCAAATAAATTTTTGACGGTCAAATGTTCATGCAATATTGAATGTATGCTGGTCCCACTAATGCCTAGGGTTGTCTCAATCTCACGATAGGTCACATGACGATCTTACAATATCAGTTGGCGCACAGCATCAATGGTTTTCGAAACAACAACTGATTTTGGAAGAAAATTTTGTAAAGAATTTTCGCACGAAAATGTTCACGATTTAATTCCGTGTTTTTGGCGAGATTAATCTTTTAAGTTTGTCACCAAACCCACTCCGGCTCCAGAGAGTGCATGAAGTAATGCCTCAGCTAGCTCTAGAGCTGAGACTACTTATAAAGGGCGCCACTCTTTTTATGATAATACAAAGAAAAAAGAGAAAGTACACTAAAGATCTCAGGGTCATAAAGAGAGAAAATAACGAACACACTCTCAGGATGCCAAATGAGCCCTGATCACACAAGCAGGAGGTAGTGACTGGTAGAAAGAATATAGAGCAATTATTTAATAATATAATGAGCCCAAATGAAATACACAAGGTCCCTCAAACGAGGATATATCTTACAGAAGGTAGATCACTAACTAGTTCTTACTTCACAACCCAAATATTCGATATAAGGCTTTATCTCTTACCAAACAAACAGTAATATCACCCCAAGGTATATACTTAGAGCCTTGATGGTAATCGTTACAAATAGCTCTTTACTTATAACTAATCGACCTTCTCGATAGGTCTGATTTTATGTACTAAACAGTATTCCTGAATTGGGCCTCTTTGATGCTAATCAATCTTAACTAAATTCTACAGACTAACCTTCTATAACAGCCTAGGTCATTGGCTTGACTGAAGTACAAAGGATATTATTCTCACAGTCTCGTAGATGGAAACTGGGCTCAAATATATTCCTTTGCCAACAGTACAATTTCTCACAATAATGCCCCTGGGTAGACGACAGGTGTGGTATCTTAGATGGCAAAATCTGGTGGAGGTCCCCAAAGACAGCTCCCACGGCAATTCGACGGTAATTCAAAAGGCAGCCTAGACAAACAGCTCGAAGACTTCAAAGACAGTTCAGAATCAGCGGTACCTCTCGCAACGGTACAATAATAATTTCCAATTCGAAGCAGAATGATGCTAAAATAACGAACAAAAATCTAAAATACCTCGTGACAAACATAGGTTAACGCACCAATCCTCGTCGTTTTTCCAAACAAATACGCCACTCTGCTAAAGCTCAAAAAATCTCACCAACGAACAAACCAAACCAACATGATAAGATTTCTCTCAGGGCTTCAGTTAAAATCCTGTTCAGATCCGCAAAATTGCGATTAATTACTCCAGGATATTCCAACCAAAAGATGCGGAAAGAACGACGTAATTGACAACCTACGTCACATGCACAGAACAGGACCACGACAACCGTTCATTGAAACGTACGAGATAAGCTGGTAACCTATGCGACCAACGCCACCAGTCTGATTGGCAGGTACTAACTGGAGCGGGAATTTCGAAACCGTGACAAGTTATTGTAAACAACACAGTAGCGCTCCTATGTCGAAACGTCATGACTACGTATAACCTCAAAATGTCAAGCTTTACGATAGACCTGTCAGTTGTCAGATTGCAACGCTAGGGTTGTCCAATAACGAAATATAAAAGGCAACCCTCTTATACATACTGCTACTTGCATCATGAAACATAAGAGTCAGAATTCCTCCAGAGCAGCTTAAATCAAGGTGTGTAGGGCCTATTAGTCAGCTTCAGTCATTTGACTTTCTACCGTCATAGTCTCACCATTTAGAAATACAAATTTTAACCATAGAATTTCACCGTAATTGAGTATGCAACGGTGGAGGAATCCCCGAACTCAGAATTTACCACATGTTTCGTCGTTGCAAGATTCCCAAGACCAATAACTACATTTCATAGCATGGAAATGACCTTTTTCCACAGGAATTCTCGATCTCGGAGCGGAGGAGAGGTGGTGAAGCGCGTGCGCACCGTCACATTCCTGCGGAAACACGCGACTGGCACGGCGCTTTACGGAATTGCACACGGTGCACGTGGAGAGGGCATGTCGTGGCCGGAGGCGTTAGAGAAATTGTCCGAGACGACAGGCGATAATGAAGGTTTCTACGTGTCGCACCAGGTACGAAATGGTAAACACACCGCCATATTGGCGATGGAAGTCGATTCGGGAGTAAGAAAAGATGGAGTCCAAGAAAGAGCAGATGTTCTCTGTGTATAGGCCCAATACCGGACTGCAGTTTAGGCAGGAAAGCCTAGCTGAGATGGAGAAAAAGTACAAGAAGGTAAGATAAA
>JARTUT010000120.1:0-67989 GCA_030674115.1 Micraspis discolor | reverse complement strand
TATTTTTATTAATTTCAGTACTAAGTTTTGATTTATCTCAAAATAGTATTATGTGGAATAAATGTTGAATTTCAATAAGTACCATTTTCCTGGCACTACATATGGTACTTACTTGGTACGTCAAGGGGTAAATGAATGATTTCCGTCCTCAGGTCATAGGAAACAATGACCTTGTCCCAAAATTGTATGTTTCGATTCAAATTATGCAAAGTGCATACACCAGTATTTTAGACATCTTAGATAGTCACAACAAAATTCATTGAATGTATGTAATATTGTTCTATTGTTAAATCTTGTTTTCATTTACAGATCTAACGTTACTCATTTTTTTGAGTGCTTCTGTGAAGTGGTACCTCCTCAAAATGATAAGGACTCCTGGATTATCCAACAATTCCCTGATAAGTTCAAGGATGAAGAAGTTTTGAAATCTGTATCTAAATTTACATATCCTTATAAACTAGAGAAGTAAGTTGGAAATTTTGATAGATAATTCAAGTGATTAAATGGTGGTAGCAGAATCAAAAAACGGGAAAATGATACTATGTCAGTTCGCCGACGTTTCGGAAATATATTTTTCCATCTTCAGGGCTCTACAAAAGAATATGGAGCATATAATGAAAAATTCAAAAAACAAACATGTAAATATATAAAACAAGCAGGAATGACAGACTAAGACAACATTTCATAATTACGGTGTAAAATGTGTAACATGAAACAAATAAACTTGGATACAGCTCAAACGGTAAAAACAACATAAATAATCAGCAATAATGTTCAACATTTTCGTGAAAAGTGAATGTACTTACAGACTAAAACAATTGTATCCTCCCATTATCCTCTATATAAATAATATTGTGTCCAAATCTCATATATTTTGCATGGAAAGAAATTATCAGACCGCAGTGAAAATTTAACAATGAAATAATTTCGACAGACATACGTCGACACACGGAGGTGGAACCAATACAAGAGCTCTCGATTTCTTAGATGGAAATACCCGAACACGCGTTCATATGTTCACGGAGGCGATCAAAACTTTACAGGGCGTTTATTCTTTCTAAATAAGGGAAAATATATTCGGCTTAAATGTTGGATATCCGATCTTGAATTAACTGAATTATTAACAGCTATCTGTTACATTTCATACATTAGTCGATTCACTAAGTATGGTTCCCTATTTAGAATTTCAACGCTTTGAAAGTCGAAACTATGTCCCGTGGTAACGCAATTGATATTGATAGATAAGTTGAATAATTTTGCTATTAGCTTTTCTTTTCAAGTGGAAAATTCAACCCCTCCAGATTGAATTGCGGTTCAACTTTGAATTTGGTATCCGAATATTCTCTGTTGTATAAATCCAGAAACGATACCGGAAAAGTAATAATAGCGGACTGTAGAGTACTCAAATTTCAATTATGTCCCGACCCAAATGAAAAGATAACTGCACTCTAAACAAAAAACAAGCTCTTCCATACGGAATGATTGTAGAGATTTCTGGAAAGGAGATTCGTCGAATGAATGGAACACACTTGTCCTTGTGAATTCTTATAAATCACACCACAGGTAACATCAATTTAATTCGATATTTTATATCGATTATTATTTCGATCTTGACTCAGAAAGTTTTGGAACAAAATGTTCTTGGAAGCAAATTTCACGGCAGCAAATGCATTTTCTACCGAAACAACTTGTAATCGGAAAATTTTGAAAAAAAAAACACTATTTTCTGAGATGAATATCAATGAATTTCACTTAAATTCACGTGAGAATGAAATTTCATGGACGCAGATGTGATAGTACGTGGGTCCACGTACAAAAAAAAAAACGATTACTAGCAAGTTGAGTATAGCTTATAGCATATAGCTCAAGTTTGACGAGTGTCCCAAGATAACACTATTAGGTAAATGCGGGAGTGGGCTCTTCTCCGGTAATTTTCATGTGAACATGTCAATTTGGCATAAACATAATGTAATGAACAGCAATTTCTTTCAACTTTAAGTGAAAGATATCTGTTTTTCAAACCCCTGGTAAAATTTGTCCGCCAAAAATCGCGGTACTTTTAAGCTTGTCCTTCATTTCGAATATATCGATCTGGTGACTACTAGCCGGGATATTTTTTTTTGGAGAGTTTGGTATTACTGTTTGATAAACAAGTACCGCACGGTCCGACAAAATTCTGAGAAAGTGTTCCTAGTCCGACGCGCAAAAGACATTTAATTTACGTCACCATGTTTAGTGATAATCAGCAATATTATTTCAAATTTTTTCTTTGATGATTTACATTTACAACATAATAATAAATTTTGCTTATACTAATTAAATTTAGAATTGAGATTAAACTAGTTCTTTTCCCTATGACAAAATAATTTCAGGAATCCATTATAATTGCATTTTCTTTGAACTTGAATTGTTAGATTAAGAGATAATGATAATGAGAACTAATGCATAAAATGAAAAAACAATTACTGTGCTGAAATCAGTATAAAAATACCTTTGAATTGAGGTATCACTCACCCCATCTTCCCTATTCAAAATTGGGGGTGGGGGTTGTAGCAGCAAGGGTTAAAGCGCTATGCGTCCGTAACCTACATCTTAAGTTGTCCCCCTCGAAACAGAAATCGACCTGTCCGAGCATTTCTATCGAAAAAACTTATTTCGTCTGTAATCTCGTCTGTTTCGTTTTCAAATGGCCACCCTGTATGTACAGGCGATAGTGACGATTAGCTCGAACCGCCGAGAAAGTGAGAAGATTTGCACAAGGACAAAACACTATCCACTAAGATGCCAAAACAAGACGCCGGAAGTACTAGCACGCCTCAAGTTTCACCTCAGATGTCCCAGAAGTATGGTTCCATCAAATCGAGTAATCTCTCAAGCATGTCGCATTGACCGCCATCATGGAGAAATTTCGTCAAGTTGCCAAATCACTTGATTCAAGATACCCGAAAGAAGTCTGCGACCTCATCATGAACCCGCCAGCAGAAAAACTGTACGAGACACCGAAGGAGCAACTTCTCCAACGCCTTGGGAAATCGCAGGCCCAGAAGACAGGACAACTCCTAGAAAGGGTCGAAATCGGTGACTGGAAGCGAGCTAAACGAGCTGCGTGAGAAAATGCATGGTCGCTTACGGAATCACGGTAGTTCCAACTCGCATGCGTCCCCGATCTTGTACTCAGTCCGGTGGTATATATTTTTACCATTTTCGGTTTGAGTCTAAGGCCAATGAGTGTGAGAAACCGCGAACGTACGCCGATACCTATTTTCGTACCTAAGCTAATTCTGATGTCATGAATCAGAGAAATGACAAGGGCAATCGCTGAACACTGCGAGCGACAGCTGCCCCAAAACACGCTGCTTATTTTTCACGGACCGAAGCAGTGCAATAGACTTTTTGATCGACACTGGCGCAGATAAGTACGTGTTTCCGCGATTAACGGTATTCTGATCGATACGTATGGTACGTATCCAAAGCCATCATCGGTGTGGACTTTCTGATTCACTACGTGGATCTTCGAAACAGACGCTTAGGCGGCTAACGGTTGTGCGATCGATACGTATGGTGTGATTCCGCTGACACTCAACATTTGCGTGGAGTTTCGTCATCGCGGACGTGTCCAAGGCCATACTAAGGGTGGATTTTTTGACTCATTACGACCTCGTCGTGGATCTGCGCAACGGACGCTTACTCGACCGATCAACAAATATTAGTGTCGTGGGCCGTTACTTCAAGTACGCCGGCCTTCCGACATCCGCGGGTAACACTCGCTATCACAAGTTAGTGCAGCAGTTCCTGGAGCTGACAAAGCAGCGGATGTGAAGCACAGTACTAGTTCAGTCAATCTGTCGAAAACTGTTGGAAAACTCAAAAACTAAAAAAAGTAAAAATGCATTTTCTCGAATTGTATGCATCGTAAAGAAAATTTTATTGAACAAAAAATGTAGAGGACGTTGCGATCTACATTTTTGTCATTGGTCAATGCTGCACGACTAAAGGTGCACAAAGTAGGTGGCGCTAAAGTATCAAAAAAGTGTTTTCATGTTTTTCGCCCTGAAAATGTTGTTTTAATGCAAAAGTTTAAATGTGAGAGTTGTTCCTTACATTATTGTCAACAACTTTTATTTGAACATTATTTTTGTACATCTTACCATTTTGAAGCTGAAGCTTGCAGAAGAATGAAAAATCCAAATATACTGTTGTACGCAGTATGAGTACCCATCAGTAGTGCATGTTCAAATCAAGATTTTACTAATTTAATTTTCTTTTAGCAATTAAACTTCAATAAATAAAATTTTAATTTGTTTTTGACAAGTATTATCCATTGTTTGATTTTTGAGTCGCATTCTGTTATGAATTATTTTGTTGAACTCTCAATGTTATTAACAAAGACAATTTTTAATGTTTTTCAGTTTTGTTTTTCATTTTTAAAAATGTCATCAATTAAACAGATTTTTGGAGAGGTTTTGAAAATTTGGATAAGGGAAACAAACAACAATTCAATTAAAGTCATTATTTGAGTTTCAATTTTCAAGTAAATGTTTAATTCAGTTTTGTATTTATTAACAGGTGTATAGAAAAAGCATACAAAACATTGCAAAAATACTTACAAATCTAAATCGCTTACAATTTTTCAACTCTTTCAGTGGTCGCATGAGAAAAAGGCTACTCAGTCCACCTTTTTTATGCTTCCAATGAAGAGGTTCTTTATATACTAGGTGATCGGTTTTATGTTCATGTTTTCATTTTATAATGATTGTTTGACAGTTTTGAATCTATGCTAACTGGTTGTTCCGCATTGCTAATTTATCTTTTGTTAGAGCTTCGTAGTTTTTGACGTGACAACGTCTTATAAATTGGTTTGCCGGGTGACACTTCAAGAAACTGCGTTACGCTCCGCTCACGTTATGCGCTCACAATGAGAGCGAGTGAGAGGCACGCGTCCCTTCCACTCGGGCATGGTTAGCCCGCCTAAGAGCGAGAGAGAGACGCATAAAAAGTGAAAGGCACGCGTCCCTTCCACTCGAGCACAGTTAGCCCGCCTAAGCGAGAGAGAGACCGAGAGAGAGAGAGAGAGAGAGATAGGCATACACGCCAGTTCATGTCTTGTGTTGTCACGTAAAACTTTCGCCCGTATACCGACTTTACAGGAAACCAATTTTTTCTCAGTGGTTCTTGCTCCGGAGATTCACTTGTCACAAACTTCCCGAATAGCCCTTCACAATCATTAAAACAAATCAATAAATAAGGTGTTCTAAATACGCTTCTTAAGTTGAAAGTTTAAGTGACAAAAACAAAAAAAAGGAATGCCCTTCAGTCGGAGAGTCAGGGTGGAATTGCACAATATATGAATATTTATTGTTATTTCATTTAAGGGCGCCACGTGGTTATTTTAAGTAGTCCTTTTCCTTTAGTGATCCATTTGATACCAACCACGAAGCATCAAAAAAAATGTAAACTTCAACAACTGAAACGCAAAATATGTCTAATGCTCTCTATTCCAAATTTGATGTGTAAAACAATTACAAAAGAGATCTGTATTGTTCCAATAAACTATGACAAGGAAATCTTTGTTCTGCGGTACCCTCGTATAACGTTATACTCAGTTTCCAATAAAATTGTTCTTACAAATGTTCATTAATTGAAACACAATAAAAAAGAGCGATCAAAATACTTGATCGTCAATTAAATAAGGTTGATACAGGATGGAATTTTATCCAACGAAAACAATTATACTTATAAGAGAATTTATCTGACCTCGAGTTAGCTGAGTTATCACCACTCTCTTCTCCAACAAAATGATATTCCCAGACGTCAGGAAACTCTTCTGAATTATTTTAGAAGTGGGTGGATGACTGTCTTCGCCCCCACGGTTTTCAGTGGTTGATGGCCCACAGGTGCTCTGGCAGTGACGTAATCAACGAAAAACGGTGGTAATTTGCAATCAGCACACAAATACAATGAAAATCGCAAGCCGAGAGAAGTACTGACCATCAAATACTATAAGTTATAGTAATGGGTAAAAAGCCTTCTGCAATAAATAAACAAGAAACCTCAGAAAAAAGAAACAAAAAAAGGCAAACGTTCGAAAGTACTTACAGGATGTTGGGCAGGCTAATTGTGATTGTTTGATTGTAAAGATCCGACAAAGTCGTATTGTCTTGTACTCAGGTAAGGTAAAACGAAAGGTACGAGCACAATTCAATATTTGAAACAAAACTTTTCCAACTTTATCTCCGTATAAAACGTTCAATATCTTCGCTGGAAAAGCCAAACAATAAATGAAATACGTGCGTATCAAATCTCACATCTGTCGATCTATCGATAATCTTCAGCGCATTAATATTACCAAAAAAAACATCGCGATCGTACTTGCGGTCTTCGAATATCACTGGAACCATTGGCGGAGGCATTTTTAGTTTCAATCAGGCTAAATAAAAAGAAAATCCTGGCACGGGAATTCAAAACCGTGACACACTTCTGGCGCTTTCTGAAGAGGAACTAGCGGCCGACCGTCTATCACTCTTTTGCGCCTTATTATTGCCCATTTTCTCCCAACATGACCTTGATACTAAATGTACTACTTGGGAAGGAAAATCCAAATCATCGTCATCAAGAAAAGTGTCTTCTTCCACCTCAATAACCGGCCCTTTTGTTAGAACTATGCCAACGTCGCCGGAGAAAGTCACAATAGGACCGAGAAAACTACCGTGAGCAGAACAGTGCTGTATATGCAGCGCTATGTATTACTATAACTTGTAAATGGTAAGTTGTACGAAAAAAATGTTGAAATAAAAGTTGTTGATAATGATGTAAGGAAGAACTTTTACATTTAAACTTTTGCATTAAAACAACATTTTCAGGGTGAAAAACATGAAAAGCACTCTTTTTGATACTTTAGCGCCACCTACTTTTGCGCTTTTAGTCGTGCAGCATTGTACCAATGACAAAAAATGTAGATCGCAACGTCCTCTACATTTTTTGTTCAATAAAATTTTCTGTACGATGCATACAATTCGAGAAAAATGCATTTTTTACTTTTTTGAGTTTTTGAGTTTTTCAAAACTGCTAACATTTCAGCGAGGCCATCGCAAAGGTAGCTTAGTTACATCATTTTCAACAAGTGTACTAAATTTCATCGAGCGGGTAATTATACCCGCACCAAATGTACAGATTGACTGAACTATACTGTACACCACGTCCATACCACACCTGGACCATTTGTCGGACAGAAGCCACGTCGCCTAGCCGCAGACCTCTACCTCGCCGCTAAGGGGTTCTAATGTTCGAATTCATGCTACAATTGGGTATTTGTCAAGTATCAGCGAGCAGCTGGGTTTCGCCGCTACACACGGTACCAAGAAGGGAGACGAATGGCGCTCTTGTGTGGACTATCGAGAAATCAACGCGTGCACTTAATCAGGGGCGTTTCATCACATTCTATTGGCCCCTGAAGGCATAGAGAAGACAGCCATCACTACCCCATTCGGAGTATTCGAGTTCTTGACAATGAGTTTCGGACTACGAAACGCCGCGCAAACATATCAGCAGTTCATCCACAAGGTTCACCGGGGCCTCCTCGTTCGAAGAAGAGCATTCTTTTCGAAAGACTCAAGCAGTATGGAATTGTGGTTAGTTCATCGAAATGTTGTTTCGGCGCTGGAGAAGACAAGGTCTTAGGCTACCTGGTATCTGGCTACAGAACGCAGCTACTTCCTGAGAAAATATCTCTCGTTCAGGAATACCCAAAACCGACGACAGTAAAAATCTCCGCCAGTTGCTGGGCATGTTGATTTTTATAGGCGTTTCATGCGCAGGACAGCTAGGACCCAAGCGATACTCAACGACATGCTCCAAGATAACATCAAAGGAAAGCACCAGTGAAATGGAACGATGACGCCGATGCACGATAACACCGATGCCCATTCACCGCCTGCAAGAAAGAATTGGCAACATTAACACTTTTGGCGCAGAGCTTTCTTTGGTTTGCGATGCTTCAGACAACACCACTGGAATGTGAATGTAGCATCGAATCGTAGCAACAGTTTTACCGCTTAGCAGGTTGATCCCAGCTGAGAATTATTCGCTACTGAATTTAGACTGTTGACTTATTATTGCGTTATAAGATAAGCAAGGAACTCGTGATTATAATATAGACATTCATTCGAGATGGTTGAAATTGTTTCTTCAGTCCAAAGGTGTGAATAAAATCCAATGCTATTACGAACTTACTTGCTTGCCATGCGCTTGGGGTGCTACGAATAGAACTTGAAATTTTGGAATGGGTTATTCGATAGAGTAAGATGAATTCCTGAAAAGACGTCGTCACATATGTTGAATGACATTTAGGTGATATTTATTTTTTGAATAATCTTTAGTATTGGATGGAATCCAGTGTCGCGATTCAGGGAGGGTGCGGAGGAACTGAAAAAATTCAAAGTTCCACAAAAATCAAAAGAGGCTTTGTCGTACCATCTTACGATATTGAGGTTGTTAGTTATGATATGAGGAATACTGTATTATCGATGAAATCGATTGTCGGGCTTCAGGAAGGGTACGAATGGACTTTGAAAAACTTCTACTTAAAAATTCAAAGTTTGTCTATAACAGATTAGCTGATATGTTTAGCTTCAAGGAGAACCTTATTGTTTAATTCGAGCTGGATCGATAACATCAAATGGTTGCTGCACCTGAAAGAATATAACCACATGACTAGCTATTATCATTTGTAGTCTCATACGTAGTTCAACTGACTTATATGTATATATATTCTTTTGAACTTTTGGCTGACAATATTCAGTTAGCAAACAATAAAGCGTATAGATCAGGGGTTAGTGACGGGGTGTCATACAATTCGGCGTATGACATAAAAGCCTAGGGAAAAAACCCCAGTAAAAAAAAACCCTGGCTCCCCGTCTAAGTGTGAAAATACAAAAATAAGCTGAAATATATTTTAGGGACTTCTTTCTTCAAGAGTGGTCTTCTATTGATGGAGACAGAGACTTCTTCAAGGTTCTCACATTGAATCTGGAAATAAAAAGACAAAATAACAAAATTACGTATAATATTCGTTTGAAATTTATAAATCATTCCAAGAAAGAATTGGAAACATCATGAATAGCCCTAAAACCATCTTGAAATTTATATATGGGACAACTATTGATGAGATGAGGTATTGTTTCTTCTGCTTCTCCACATTCACAACTTGCGCTAGGAACTGAGTTCCATCTAAATAGCATGCCATTGGTACGACCATGACCTGTTCTCAAACGATTGAGAACTGTCCAAATTTTTCTTGGAAGATCAAAACCAGAAACTTTTTCAGAAGGATCAGAAATGAGATACTTATTGAACATTTCCTAAGAGTTCCTCTCAGTCTTCCATAAATCTTTGTCATTTAAGTTCATATTGAAGAACGTATTATGCCATAATGGTTTACGTGACTTCAATCTGGGAATTCTATTTTGTGGAAAATATGAAATATTTGGGAATAAATTGGGAAAAAATTGGGAAAAGAATGATATTTATTCTAAGAATTCAGAGCTGCAGTCTGTCTGCGAATATGGGGAGGGACAATGTTAGACAAAACTGGTAACCAATGAACCGGTGTAGATCTTATGGTGCCAGTTATTATTCTCATGGATGTATTCAATTGTGCATCAATTTTTTGTGTATGTGCACTATTAAACCAAACAGAGCAACAATACTCAGTTGCAGAAAAGACTAAGGCTAGAGATGCTGTGCGAAGAGTGGAAGCATCAGCACCCCAAGACGATCCAGCTAATTTCTGAAGAATATTATTCCTAGTTTTCAGTTTTATGCTCAGATCATTTAAATGAGCCTTGTAATTGAGAGATGAATCTTATTTAACTCCTAACTATTTTGGATAGAAATTATGTTCGATAGGAGAATCATTGAAAGTTACAGCTAATTTTCTATATTTTTCATGATTATTCAGATGGAAACAAGATACCTCGGTTTTGTTGGATTGGACATAATCGCCACTCGATAAAATAATTCTTTAAAATTTCCAAATCAGTGTTTTCCAGAGTATGAAAATCCGAATGTTGGTAAGCAATAGCAATGTCGTCAGCATAAACGAATTTTTGAGATGATGTAGTGGGCAAATCACTTAGATATAAATTGAAAAGTAAAGGAACTAAAACTGATCCTTGAGGAAGACCGTTTTTCAATGTTTTGAAGTTGCTACTCTTATTGTCAATAAAAACACGAAACCTTCTATCACATAACATATTTTCTAATAATCGTACCATTTTCCCACACTTCAGATGGGTATAGAGTTTGAAAATTAATCCATCTTTCCACACAGTGTCATATGCCGAAGATAAATCGATGAAAGCAGCTCCTGTTTTCAACCTATCATTGAAGCCTGATTCTATGAAAGTTGTAAGGCTGAGAACCTGATCTGAACAATTTCTATTTTTCCTAAAGCCTCCCTGGAAATTTTGTAGAGCATTTTCTATAGAAGATTCAATTCTAAAAAGAATTAGTCTTTCTAATATCTTGAAAGGAACACTCAATAAACTGATGGGTCGATAACTACTAGGATCACAAGGATTTTTTCCTCGTTTCAAAATACCTATTACTTTAGCCTTACGAAATTCGGAAGGAAAGTTTCCCGAATTCAGAATATTGTTATAGAAAGACAATAACCAAGACAAGGCCTTTTTTTCCTAAATGTTTGACGAATTCTGGATGAATTCCGTCAAAACCTGCTGCCTTTCGAGATTTGGTAGATTTGATTACAGCCCTCAATTCATCTATATTGAATGGATGTGACACATGTTCTAAAGTAGGAGCTGATCTCCTGAATATCTGTAATTTTTTCTTCATATTCCTCATTTTAGATTGGGATAAATTGACTGATTCAGATACATTAACTAGGCGGCGAGCGATTAAACTTGGATCAATTTTTGATGATGAGGAGGTAAGAGGAGCTTCACCTAATTTTCTCAATCTATCCCATCAACTCCTACTCAATGTGTAAAATTCATTTTTGATACAACACTATTCCATTTCTCTTTCGACTTGTATTGATAGAATTCATAAGTCTTTCACATTTAACAACGGATTGTGATTTTTGATAGTCCTTGTACAGATTATCGGTTTCTTTCGACCAACCTGGAATATAATCTTTCCGGAAACCTCTTGAAACGAACTTTTTGCTGCGGCTTTCACAACACCTAAGAATCTGTGATAGTTATCGTGAGTGGGTTTAATCCATCTAATATCACTGTCTACCGTCTTAGCAAATTCAATCCAATTCGCTTTCTCGAAATTCCAACGAGGTCTTCTTAAACATTCTGAATATTGAATTAAAGTTCTTGACGTCATCAGTATAGGCCTATGTTGGCTAAGAGGAAAAACTCCTAAAATTTGACGCTTTATAGGAAGCGGTTTGCAAGTATTGTCCCAAGACACTAGGCAGAGATCAGGATTGTAGCCTCTATTCCATCGAGAAAGAATGAAAAGAAGGTACATCTTTTCCATCAAAAATTAAATAGAAATTATTATCTTCCATCCAGTCAGCTAAAGCTATTCCACTTCTATCATTATTATTATAACCCTACATTACGTGGTGAGAATTAAAATCACCGCAATAAATTGAAGGATGAGGAAGATTAATTTCCAAATTTCTTGGCCAAATAGTATTTGGAGGTTTATAAATATTAACGATAGAAATATTACAAAATTTGAAAGAGATAAAGAAAACACCCTCAAATTCGCCTTTTTGGATTAACTCGATATTGTGAATCAAGGATTTTTCAACATAACAAGCTAAACCGTAAATTTTACTAAGGAGATAATCAATGAATACATAACCTTTATCGTTCCTCTTTCACGAAGATTTTTTCAGTATCCGCATATGTCTCTTGAAGAAGAATAATCTCAGCACCATAGTCCTTTGCTACTTTAGAAATATAATCACTCTTGTCCTTAGAAATACCCTATATATTCAGATCCAATACACAAAATTTGTCGCCAATCTGCAAGGAGGATTCTTTGAATCGGGTCTTGCGTTCCAAGTGACGATTTTTCAGATCTTCTGATGTTTGAAGTCTGCTATGGAACCCATTCAAAGGGAAATCATAATCCATAGTTGGGGAAGTTTGTGATATAATAAATTGAAGACACTCGATAACTCAAGGTATCTACAAGCATAGTTTAATTTCCCAATATCATCTGTTCTAATCTAATATACTTTAAAATATCCATACCTTATTGAATTCCTCCAGAGGCATTGCATTAATCTCTCAACCATATATATAGTGAGTGTTATTCCCATATACGATGTTACAAGTATGAGTTGCTAAATGTGTAAACTAAACAATCCTTTATCAATGAAGTTCTACCTAAAAGGTAAATTCGTTATTGAACTCGCAGGGAAGAATAGAACTACAATGGATCAAGAAATAGAGGCTGCTATGCTGTAATAACTTTGATATTGTTTACAATGAATTTAAGTTAAACAAAGCATTAAAGTCAATATGGCATTTGGTTCCTTTTGACCAGAAAATCTAAATAGTGCACAATTAACAGAAAGAACTGAAAGCTTACCTCATTATTCATCATTCACTCTTTAAATTATTTTTAACTGAACTTTGAATGATCTTTCCACCATCTAAAAACTACCGAAACTAAACTAAATCTTCATTGTTTTCTACCAACGCACGAGTAACATAACAATGGCGCCTAACTACAACTTTTCTTTGTTGTAATGGTAAGCTTAGGTAGGTTCGATGAATTAGGCGAAGGCCTATCAAGTACAGGTGTAATTGAATTTGATTATTGGAGCTTCAAAATCCTGGTATTTTACAACACAGCTGACAAATAAATTGTCGAAAGAAGACAGAAAAACATCAGGAATTCTTCTTTCAACGTTCACATTAAAGTACCAAACAAATTGAAACTTGAAACTGAAAATTTTTCGAAAAACGTTTACTTGGCGTGAACAGTGTTCAAATAAATGATAAAATATTTCATATAAGAAATTTTACTCATGGAAGTATTAATATATGCTTTTTTTTCCAGTGTTGTTATCCAGCACTATTCGTTTGTGCTCACTAATAATGAATCAAAGTGGACCTTTGGTTTCTGTAGACACGATCCGAATTCAGAAACTGCTATAGTAGTCCTGAGTTATCTTCCTTGGCATCATGCTTTCTACAAGTAAGTGCTTAAAATTACTCATTGTGTTGCAAATTTGAAATATTGATAGTTTATTGGACTGAAAACTACCCAAACCGTTATAAGAATTGGGGTTGTTTTCTTCCTCAGGGTTCCTACAAACAAGAAGTTATTTGCATTTTATGTTATCCAGGATATTTTCATAAGACGTATAGTCATGACATATTCTGTACAGGGGCGAAAACTGAAGAACGTTAGATCGTGGACAAGGTAAATAAAATGTTCTAATAGTACGCATGGGTAATCTAGGCACATGTATGCAGATTAGACCCAGCAGGTTAGGACAATCGATTAACGAGCACATTATATTTCGCAGAAATAAAACACCTAAATAGGTGCGACGACGTTCTAGAAAATTAACCTGAAATCTTCTCAGGAAATTTTCGTGAGGTGTACCACGCTTCGGATAAATACCGTCAATTTTGAAACATAGATACTTCAGAAATCGCCTCTGTACATTCTCTAATCTATTGACATGTGCACTATAACCAGGGCTCCAAATTAGGCATTGCATAGTATAAGTAGCGTTCTGGTGTTCTGTAGCCACTTTGAGTTCCTTAGGATGAAGCCAAGTGTTTTGATGCTTCCCGAGGTGATTGAATTTATATGGGGAACAAAACTAAGTCTACGATCAATAACCTAGGTCTTTAAATCCAACAACTTTTCCAAGAACGCAACCACTAATGTTATAAAGGAAATCTATTGTAGTTCTTTTACGATTGAAGTACATTACGTTACATTTTTGAACGTTCGAGGGAAGTAAGTTGTCCCTGCACCAACGGTTTAGCCTATCGAAGTCACCATGTAGGTCCCAACAATCCTCAATAGAGAGAATGCGACGATATAGTTTGAAGTCATCAACATAAAGAAGGAAGGAACAGGTCAGGTAACAACAGATATCATTGATGAAGATTAAAAAAGGAGTGGACCCAATATAGACCCTGAGAGGGACACCTGAGGTAGCCTCAAAAGCACAAGACCTATAACCAAAACACTGAACATACAGATTTCTACAGGAAAGATAAGATTTAAAAATAAATAGAAAATCAAGATTTAACCCGAAGGAAGACAGCTTCTTTATAAGTATACCATGATCCAATCTGTCAAATGACTTCGTGAAGTCCGTGTAGATGACATCAACTTGAGAAGACTCATCCAAAGCACTACCGATATATTGAGTTAAACAAGCCAAGTTGGTTACTGTTGATCGACCTTTGATGAATCTGTGCTGACAATTAGAAATTTTGCTCTTCACATGAACATATATGATGTAAAGTATTTTTTCGAAAACTTTGTTGAAGTTGTTCAGAATCACAATTGGTCTATAGTTTTCAAATCGCTTCATTTGCCTTTCTTGAATATTGGACTTCTCTACCCTCTTTCCAAACAGTAGGAAAAGTATGTGTAGAAAGGACAGTCTATAAATAATGGGGAGAGGTCTGGCGAGGACAATCGCATAGTCCTTCAACAGAAAAGATGGAATTCTGTCAGGACGTGCTGACATATTAGATTTGCAGCTTTTGAGGTACTTGAGTACAGTAACTTCCGTTAACTCCGGTATAGTCAGAGTTTGTGCGAAGGAGCTATCAGGAGAGCCATCCAGTGTGTTAAAAGCAGTGGAATTAATGAATGAACTGTAAAAAAATTATGCAAACGCATCCACTATGTTTTGGGGACCGATAATGGAGTGACCCCCATAGTTCATCGACTCAGGAATGGAAGGAGTGTTACGAAGGCAGTTCAAGTAAGCCCAAAAATCAAATAATTACCGTGTCGTTCTCGTTCACTGGATAGATGTTGGTGTTCAGTATCCTCAGAGGTCATTTCCCTTCTGTCCCTCACCAACGTCGTCCCAATGAGTATACCTTTAGCAGGGCTACCGGTAGCAAGCTCGATGAGTCTAACGTGGCCACTGAATGTTTTGGTCTAAATACCCACTAACCAAGGATTCTGGCTGACCAGGAATGGTGATATATTCCGCGAGTAAGACTCGACTCACAGCATCCTCCTTTCCTAGGAATAGAATCTAGGTTTCCTATTATGAGGATGTCGTTCCTTATATCCATCGCGAAACTCTTTCCTTCAATGACACCAATTCCTAGGATGACTTCCCCATCACGGAGGATATCAGATATCACTATCTGCCAGCAGTACCTCGTATTTCGGTCTTCCTCCTTCCCCGTGTAGGCACACTCATCCTAGTGGCTGTTCGCAGCCGTGTCACTGTCTGTAATGCCCTTCTTTCCACCATATCGGGTCTTGCAATCGTTCGGGTTGCGCCTGTGTTGACTAGCATTTTAGACTACCACCCATCGGTCTCACCGTCGAATAGATACTGCTGGATTCCGAGGTATTTTTCTGTCGCTTGGTTTTTTCCTCATTCCACCAACACATCTCTTTTTACCTGATTTGATGTTCTTGGGGATCGAATGCAATACCTATATCTGGTTTGTTACTGTTCTAGAACCTGACGTATCACATCCTCTATACTACGGTATCGTTATAAATTTTTCTTCTTTTATTGACTTTCCCAAGTTTTATACTTTTGGTTGAAGAAATGATTTAACTCAAAGTAGACATGTTCTTCACTCGTTTATTTCCATAGACATACTGACATCGAAAATCGTACTGCGCACATCACGCAGTTCCTTATCTAACATCCCTTTTCTTGAGTGAATTTTTAATATATCAGATATTAAAATATTATAGAAAAAAAAATTATTTACATTTAAAACTTTAATTCTAATATTCCCCGTATTACATTTTCATTTTACATCCAACAAATTTTCACTAATTCTGATTAATATTCATACTTATTTACACTTATTTAGTTCGAATTTATACATACTTAAGTTATTATTACTAAACACTATATCGAGAAAATGATCTATTGAGATGGAATATTCAATCCGTCAGGAGGTTTGACAGTTTTACCATATCTTGTTGTAAAGGGTAGAGGTACTTTTTTTTTTAAATAAAAAATAAATTAAAAAAAACAATTTTATTTTATAATCTTTATTAACAAATGAAAAATCCATACTATGGTTAACAAGATCCATTCGATAGTTCCAATTTTCGATGACGCGTGTGAGTATTTCCGTTGATATTTCTCCAATGACTCCAATGTACTTTTCAGTACATTTTCAACATGGTTTTCCATAAAATAAAAGTGAGAGCACGTGTATGTTGTCACTTCAGTAATTTCAAGTACTCTGATGAACTTCTTCGCGGGATGCAGGAGCTGGCGGATATGACATGGCTTTATAATGTTGCTCCATCATGTAGGTTGGCAGAGAATATTGCCGGTTATCACAAGACAATCAAGTGTAACATGCACCGAGAGAGGATTATACATTTCTCAAATATCATCAATGAATCTTCTAACAAGTCCAAAACTCTGTGGCGAGTCGTAAGAGACTTGCGGTGCGGGGAGATCAACAGTGTCAGCAGAAGCATCGACCTGTTATACAGGGGTGAGCTTCTGTCGGTAGACAGCGAAGTGGTTAATGCTTTTGGCGAATATTTTACGACCAGTATACCGGAAATCATCAGACACCTTTCCTTATGGTGCAGGTGGCACAACTGGAACTCTTCAGAACTGCTGCATGTTTTTCTACCCTTGTACTCCTTTCGAGGTTCATGACATTATAAATAGTATGCCAAATAAAAAGTATACAGGTCCGGATGAAATACCAATAATGATGTTAAGAAATAAACACCCATTTTTTCCATTTTATCTGAGTTGATGAACGCCTTTGTCACTCAGGGCACGTTTCCGAACTCTCTCAAGAGTGCCATTGCCTTTCCTATATTAAAAAGGGTGATACTAATGAAGTAGCTAATTATAGGCTGATATCGAATCTGAGTATATTCTCGAAAATATTTGAGAAAATTATGGTCAACAGCCTTGTTGACTATCTTGTGAAAAACAATATCCTAACACCATATCAATATGGATTCAGACCAGGCAGATTAGCGGAGTTAGCTGTTGTCGACTTCGTTCAGGATATCTTGAATGAGGTTGATTCGGATAGGTTTGTGGCGGTGATATTTTACGATATCGCGAAAGCCTTTGATTCGGTTTACCCTGCGATCTTGTCTCAGAAGATGTACACTATGAGTATCCGTGGCACTGTTCAGGATTGGATTATGTCCTATCTCTACCAACGGAAGATAAGGGTTAAACTCGGTGATTATCTTTCGGAAGCTTATGAACCGGTGTTGGGGACGCCGCAGGGCGGCAACCTGGGGGCAGTGCTGTTCGTGATATTCATTAATGACCTTCCCCAATATGCGGCTGAGTACCTGTTGGCGGTTTACCCGTACGCTGATGACAAGTGCTTCGTTATATCGGAACGAGATGTTGAAAACCTTTATTCGAAAATACTGGAGGTTTTTGAGAGATTTAAATCATGATGCTCTCAAAATCTGCTTATCATTAACATCGATAAGACCGTCATCATGGAGTTCGGTAGGAAGAAGCAGAATGTCTCCAGTCGTGAAATATATTTCGATGAAACGCCACTTAATTTCCAAGATGAAACTCGTCGTCTTGGAATAACAATAGACCCATTGTTAAACTTTGGGCCACACTTGGAACAATTAAATAAGAATCTGAACAAGGCATTTTATATCATTTCCTCCCTCAAGACTTCCCTTCCACGTGAATGCCTGTTGACAGCATATTATGCTCATGTCCAGCCCCTGTTCGATTATGGGATCTTCGTTCAGCAGAAAAGAATAGTGAGGCTCATTTATGATGTTCCATTCAGAGAGACCTGTAGGGTGATATTTGGATCTTCTGGTATTTTGACAGTTTCAGCTATGTTTATACTCAAACTCTTGTGTCATATCCACTCCAACCGCGACTCTCATGTTCGACAGTCCGATATCTATGACTACCCCACGAGCAATAGACACAAGGTTAGAATTTTAACTGCGTCACATGAGTACATGAAGAGGTCTCCAATGTATGCCGGGATCGCAATAACATCCTCCCACTCTCGCTCATCACCTTACCTATGAAAAAATTTAAGAGAACTCTGAAAAACTATTTAGGAGGTAAGGCTGTGTATGATATTACTGAGCTTCTGGAACTAATTCTGGATGGCGACCTAGGATAAGAGCATGCTGCTTTGTGCTGTTATTTTTTGTCCTCGTAAAAGTGGATATTTTTTTTTTATAAAATTATGTCTTTGAATGTACATATACAGGGTGGCCATTTGAAAACGAAACACACGAGATTACAGACGAAATAAATTTTTTCGATAGAACTGCTCGGACAGGTCGATTTCTGTTTCGAGGAGGAAAACTTAAGATGTAGGTTGTTACCAAACCCACTCGGCTCCAGAGAGTGCACAAAGTACCTCCTCGGCTAGCTCTAGAGCTGAGACTACTTATAAAGGGGCGCCACTCTCTTTTATGATAATACAAAAAAAAGAGGAAAGTACACTAAAGATCTCAGGGTCGCAAAGAGAGAAAATATCGAACGCACTCTCAGGATGCCTAACGAGCCCGATCACACAAGCGGGAGGTAGTGGCTGGTAGAAAGAATATAGAGCAATTATTTAATAATATAATGAGCCCAAATGAAATACACAAGGTTCCTCAAACTAGGATATATCTTACAGAAGGCAGATCACTAACTAGTTCTTACTTCACAACCCGAATATTCGATATAATGTTTTATCTCTTACTAAACAAACAGTAATATCACCCCAAGGTATATACTTAGAGCCTCGATGGTAATCGTTACAAATAGCTCTTTACTTATATCTAAGCGACCTTCTCGATAAGTCGGGTTTTATGTACTAAACAGTATTCACTGTATTGGGCCTCTTTGATACTAATCAATCTTAACTAAATTCTACAGACTAACTTTCTATAACAGTCTAGGTCGTGGATTGACTGAAGTACAAAAGGATATAGTTTCTCAAACCATAATTATTCTCACAGTCTCGTAGATGGAAACTGGGCTCAAATATATTCCTGGGCCAACGTAGTACAATTTCTCACAGTAATGCGCCCTGGGTAGACGACAGGTGTGGTATCTTAGATGGCGAAATCTGGTGGAGGTCCCCAAAAACAGCTCCCACGGCTGCTCGACGGTAATTCAAAGACAGCCTAGACAAACAGCTCGAAGACTTCAAAGACATAATCTGCGGTACCTCGCAACGTTACAATAATAATTCCCAATTCGAAGCAGAATGATGCTAAAATTCGAACAAAAATCTAAAATACCTCGTGACAAACATAGGTTAACTCACCAATCCCACGTCGTTTTTCCAAACAAATACGCCACTCCGCTAAAGCGCAAAAATCTCACCAACGAACAAACCAAACCAACATGATAAGATTTCTCTCAAGGCTTCAGTTAAAATCCTATTCAGATCCGCAAAATTGCGATTCAACCAAATTTTCAACCAAATATGCGGGAAGAACGATGTAATTGACAACCTACGTCACATGAGGACCATCGACAACGGCGTCCATCGAAACGTACGAGATAAGCTGGCAAACTACTGCGACTAACGCCACCAGTTCGGTTTGCAGGTACTAACTGGAGCGGGAATTTTGAAACCGTGACAAGGTTACGGACGCATAGCGCTTCAACCCTTGCTACTACAATCCTCACCCCCAAATTTTGAATAAGGAAGATGGGGTGAGTGATACCTCAATTCAAAGGTATTTTCATTCTGATTTCAGCACAGTAATTGTTTTTTCATTTTATGCATTAGTTCTCGAAATATTCTTAACTAAGTATTTGAAAACGAAGTGGTGTTTTCATGGCACTTGTAGTGTTTTTTTGTGAAAAATCGACATTTTGAGCTTCAAAACAACCATGACTGTGGCTCCCTTCCTCCAATCCACTGACATAGAAATCATTAATCAAGATGCTGGAAATTATGTGGAAGATCAGATTGTGTTTCAGCAGGATGGAGCTCTTCCACACTACGCCTTACCTGTTCGAGAACATCTGGATCAAAGGTTTCCAAATCGGTGGATTGGAAGAAGGGGTCCTACTGAATGGCCAGCCAGATCGCCAGATCTGTCACCACTAGATTTCTTTCTTTGGGGCCACTTGAAGAGTAAAATTTACTTTACACAGCCCGATTCCATAGAAGATTTAAGAAGACGTATAGAGAACGAATGTCGTCAAATCACTCCAGAAATGCTGCAAAATGTGCTCCATCGTTTCGAACAAAACTTATTTCATTGTATGGAAGCTAATGGAGAACAATTTGAATATTTAATTAATTGATATGAGTTTTTGATAAATTATTTACTTTACTTTGAAAAGTCTCATTTCTTAGATAAATACTTCAAATCGTTCTGATACCGTACAGTTGGAGAATGATTTCAGTGAATAAAACAGCTAGTCGAACATCTGACCCTAGTAGCATTAACACGTACGGTATCACTTCATTTGCCCAGTGGTAGATTTTTTGCAATTTCAAATACAAGTAAGGAAACTTTGGTGTTTCGGAAGCAAGAAATGTCAATTATTCGCAAAAAATTAATTTAAGTGATAAAATTAACTAACGCATGAATATTTCGAGAACTAATGCATAAAATGAAAAAACAATTACTGTGCTGAAATCAATATAAAAATACCTTTGAATTGTGATATCACTCACCCCATCTTCCCTATTCAAAAATTTGGGGTGGGGGTTGTAGCAGCAAGGGTTGAAGCGCTATGCGTCCGTGACCTACATCATAAGTTGTCCCCCTCGAAACAGAAATCGACTTGTCCGAGCATTTCTATCGAAAAAACTTATTTCGTTTGTAATCTCGTCTGTTTCGTTTTCATTTTGCATTGTTACTGGTACAATCAATTTAGTACCCCTGAAAAGCAAATTTCCAATTGCAAGAACATATGTATTCACTTTGGAATTGAGCCACCCTTCATAATGATATTTATCTGTTATTGCGAAAGTTGAAAAAGTCATATTGACATGATATGGTGTATCATCCTTCAAAGCTGCCCCCGACAAATGGTACATAAATGGCATCTTCCTCCTAAGATTGTAGGGCCAACATCATTCGTTGCAATCTAGCAGGAATATCAAAAAGGTTTTTTTTGAAAAGAAAAACAAGGGTTTACGATCTTTATATACTATGATTTTATGATAGAAAATGTACTGATGAAACTTGACACAACCAAAGAAGCTCCTTCTCAATCTGTGCATAATTCTTTTGAGATTGTGGTTTTTGAACTGTAGGCAATAGGACGATTATTTCGCATAATGACTGCTCCAATAGCGAATAGTGAACTATCAATATACAAAATCAAGGGATTGTATTGGGTTAAGAGGGGGTTCCACCATATGATCAACCACTGACTCCTGAAATTCAGCATACATTAATTTTACCCCGATGCCGACCAATCACGTAGATGCACTGTGTTCCATAAAGTTTAGCTTCACGTCCTACGTCGACGTGAGGAAAGATTAATCAAAAATATGATTGAGGTTCCAGATTTTGCCGCAATACGCTATAGCGCCATGCAGGAGAGGATTCCGAAAACGTTTTTCCGGTTTTGCCTATCTATCTTATAGGCTGCTTTTGTTTTCAGTTTAATAGCATTTATTTTTAAATAGACATTTATACATTCATTCTAATGAAGAAATGGATAACAATTCCTCTTGGATTATACTGAATTTTTCAGGGCTCCCTATTTCCAGCATAAGCATGAATCTGTTGATGAAAACTACAGGTTCAAGTAAAAAACAGTGTAAATACGGAGTGCCATATCAGTTTCTATAGTGATGATAAATATTTGTAGGGGATGTTAATAAAAATAAACCAGCAATAAGTTACCTATATCCTCTAAATTTTTTGAAACAAGTAAACACAAAATTTTTGATTGATGAATAAAATCTAATACTTGTAGCATCAATAAATTCTTATTTCATTTCGAATTATACTAAGTTAATATTTTGTATGGTGCGAAAGCAGACATTAATGTTATTGTAGGTATTTTTTTGATCATTTATGCAATAAGTTCCAAGTATCCTTTACAATTGGTCAAAATTTTTGTATCTTATAAAAATAATTTAACTACTCCTAAGATATCGCATGATGCTCAACAGGGGCCAATATCGGTAGTATAATTAATTTAATGCACATTTCCAATTCATGACAATAAAACAAATTGAAATGTTTCACAGTATATTTGAACAAAACACTCAAACTTTCATTACTCATTGCAGCATTTCAAATAAAATGATATGTTGTGAGTTACAGACAAGGATAAATGGTGCATATGTGAACGTACCAAATAGTATGACCACATATACTATTTTCTGTTTTAAATTTATCGAAATATCTTATTGACCATAAGGCACTTGAAGCAACACTAAAAAGTCAGTATCAATATATTACACTCATTGTTTTCCTTACAGGATCAGGTTTGTTGGAAAATGCATTATTTCGAAGGTGCTGATATATTTCATGGCTTTTATTGATTTTTACATTCTGTTCAAATAAAAATGGAGTATAATTCTTAGATTGGAGAGAAAATTCAATTTTTGCTTAGTCAAATGGTGAATGATAATTTTAAGTTAAACATGCTTCATCAAAATCCTAGCACCTCCATCAAGCAGCGGCAAAACCCACATATGAGATCAATTTCCCTTTTTTTGAACTGATCTTCACCATGCATCTTATTAGAATTTTCTTGTTCTTGAAAAACAGGCTTCACTGAATAAGCTTACAGAACTGCTACCTCAACACCTTTGAATCAAATTTAATGAATAAACTATCTGGGAAGAGAAAGAAATTACAAAATATTAAATTCAACTACTATGTTTTGGGAAATATAATTGATTCTCCATTTTTCTTTTTCTTCTAGTTGCACCAGTACCATGTGTCAAATCATGTGCTTCATCAATCAATTTCATTATACGTCCAATATCACTCTCATGCAACGATTTAAGTTTCATAATGCTTTGGTTTAACTCCATCTACAATCAACTACTATGAAAAACACATGTCTGACTTATCACAAAGCTTTCTTGAAATTTACTGTCAGAATCTATGGAAAAATTAGAAATTTTATTAGATTAATCTAATTTAACTTTTAAAGCCGTAGCATGTCATCATCATGTTTTCGTTTCTTCAATATTGAATTTTCGCATAATATAAGAAAGATCCTCCCTTGCAAGTACATTAATTCTTTGCAGTTTTTCTTCTGTAACATTTTTAGAATCCTGTAAAATGCTCTCTTTTGTAATTCAAACTTCCAATTCATCAGCAAGCAATTTCTGATCATCCTTACTCAAACGTTTAGAGTGTAGTTCATCTTCATGACCTACATGTGTTTCTACGAATGTTACATTCACAGCTAAAACATAAAAATGAAATATTGGATCATATTTCTAGTTTAACACAAATGAATAACTAAAACACTTACCTGTACTACTTATCTTCACACGAATTCTAGAAAGGCAGAACCCAGATATTCTGATACTTCCTCCAGTTTTCATGCTGCGTTTGCTACATTGACTTACATATCCTGGAAGTTAAATGGTTTCCTAATATCACCATGATTTCAAACAAACTCATTATATCAAACTGGTGGAAAACATAAAGAAACAAACCTGAATAATTACTGCGATTATACATTCAAAATAAATTACTAATCCATCACTGCTTTTCCGATATCTTCGTTTTATGTAATCGACACTTCTATTCTCCAATGCTCGCCAAGCCTCAAATTCTTCTTCGTTTTTAAAAGTCAACTGTGATGTTATGATGTTAATGGAATGAATTTGCTCTAAATGAATATCCAAAGCCTTATGGGACTCAAGAGCAATTTTCTTTTCTTCTGGGCAAATTGGGCATTTTAAATGCTTTAATTGCTTTGGAATAAGATCTTGATGATGAATATTCCGCATATGACGACATTTCGTCGAAGCAGAAGATAATTGTTTTGAACAAATTTGAGAACACAGTTTATCCCTGAAAATTAAAGTTTCCAAATAAATTGGTTTAGTGCATTTTCTACAAAATAATAGATAAATACAATACTTACTTTTCTCCGTCCATGATGAAAGATAATAAAAATTACTCTTACTGCAATTTTCAAATATCAACACGTTGCTAACGCTAACAAAAATATCCAATAATTACTTCTAGCAAAAGTATAAATTCGAATTAAATGGCTGATTGTCAAAACGAACCGTTGAAAATATGACAAAGAGGGCCTATAGTCCTCTCTGTCATTGACAGCAAGCGCGCTTCGTTTCCTGATTGGTCGAGATCTTCGGCATCGGGGTAAAATTAATGTATGCTCTGAAATTCTACCTTCCTCCTTCCGCTCTAGGTCCCTCACTGCGCCAGTACGATATAAGACGTCTTTTTCCATTCCCGTCCTTTACTTCTGAAGTAAGATTTCAATACGTATATCGTAGATTAAACGATGCCGATGCTCCCGAAATGAATCGAGTTTGTTTGGCAAAAATGTTCTGTTTGTATCATTGACGTTATATCAAATAGACTCGCCGTCACGTGACTTTCTCGAAGTATTCGAAGCAGTATGAATATGAACGAGAGAGATGCAGCTAGTTGAGTAAACGTCAAAATCATATGATCAAAACATGGAACGGATGATTGGAAAATCCTGAAATTTTAATATATTCTGAATGAAACTAATTGTTATTTTGATTGATTTTACTTTTAACAGTGTTGGACACTATAGATAAATAAATTAGCGGTGTGTATATCATGAAATCTTCCTTAAGTTCATGTATATTTGATTAACATTATTTTGTTCCTTTTCTCCTCATGAAATGAGAGTTTCATGATTTATATATTTTAGTTAACTTGAGGTCGTTATATATTTTCAATACGAGAAGTTAGTTATTCTCTGAAATATTGAAATTAGTATAGATTAATTACTGATTATATTATAAATATCTCAAGATTTCAAATTAAAGCAGTATTTTTTAATCACCTGTTTATATTATCCTTATGTTATTAATTTGGCTCCGATAACCAGAATGCCATGTTAAATTTTGATTTTGTCTGGATATTATTGATAGAAAAATATCATTTTTAAAACAATTTTTTTTAGTCCAGAATAATCAGTTGCATATTAGATTTTTTATTCAGTTTTGTTCCACTCAATTTGGCTATATTTTATTCACCTATCTATAGTATAATAGTGAATTCAAGCAAAAAATTGAAATTTTCTTTTGTGTTCGTAATTGAAAAAAAATTGTTTATTGAATTTTTATTAGTCTTCATTGAGAGAGCTAAAAATAATACAAAAATATTGAACATTTTCTATCGCAACAGTTGAGGAAGTAGATGGAATACTTAAACTTTCTGTCTCTGGTTGCTCATCAATGTTTTCACTAGCAAGATTGGCTGATATGGAGGAAACACCTTGATGAAATAAGGAAAATGTTTACATACTGTAAACCCATAAGAGACAAAATATTGTAACTAATAAAACAATAATGCACCTGTTTCATTATTACGCACTGCTAGAAAGTTTACAGCATTTACTTTCACAGGAAGATTTTCTATCTCAACAGTTAAGGAGGTTGGTGTAATACTTTCTGTCTCTGGTTCTGGTTGCTCAGCCATTTCTCATCCATTTCAGTTCTGATTATTATCTTATGAGATATCGAGTATTGAAAACAAAAATTTAGGCAATTAGATCTGCAAGTTTAACAATTTCCTCGAAATTTGGCATACGCCTTTCATTCAACCCTATGTAAATATTTTTCAAGTTACAAATTGATTCTAGGAATTATCGAGGAAACCAAATTTCACATGCCCATAACTAGTTGATGACGAGATATTGTTGATGATGGAGCTCGTATTGAATGATTATTTGGGCTATTACCATCATCTATTGTGGATGTAATGTTTTCCGACGTTTCGATAGACATCTTCTATCTTTATCAAGGAGGAAAAGTAAAAAACCTTTTGAAAATTATCTATTTTCAAAAAGTCAATATGACAGAAGTCATGAAAGAAAAATGAACAATGTTATATACTCATCTGTGATATGATGATCTTTTTAAGTTGGATCGAACTATCGGCGTCCAAACTTCTGGCAGATCTATAGATGGAGCACTTATGGAATCTGGTGTTATTTTCATAAATGCTGCTTCTTTGATTTTTCTTCTTGCTAGTTTTTCTTCTTTGGAGATATAAATCAGACCATTGATTGTTTAGATATTGTAATTCCTTTCCATGTAAAATAATGAAAGTTTGTTTGGGTTTAGAAAATGAGACCATTAAAACCGAATTCCTTATGAATTGGAAATAGATACAAAATAACGACTGCATTCAAAACTCAAGACACTATCAGAGCTAAACTTACAAAAGTTCAGCCTAATAATGAGACACAAAGGACAAAGAACTGCATATATGAATTACCTTACGAGTGCGGAAGATCTTACATCGGAGAAACTAAACGCCCTCTGAGTGTACGAATAAAAGAACATTAGAAGCTTCTACGAGTACTAGACAGCGACAAATCCAGGTTGGTCCAACATGCTGTAGATGAGAATCATCGTATAAAATGGGATGAAGCATCAATAATATCCAAAGAAGAAAAACTTGCAAGAAGAAAAATCAAAGAAGCAGCATTTATGAAAATAACACCAGATTCCATAAGTGCTCCATCTATAGATCTGCCAGAAGTTTGGACGCCGATAGTTCGATCCAACTTAAAAAGATCATCATATCACAGATGAGTATATAACATTGTTCATTTTTCTTTCATGACTTCTGTCATATTGACTTTTTGAAAATAGATAATTTTCAAAAGGTTTTTTACTTTTCCTCCTTGATAAAGATAGAAGATGTCTATCGAAACGTCGGAAAACATTACATCCACAATAGATGATGGTAATAGCCCAAATAATCATTCAATATGCCCATAACTGCTGAACCATTCGACTGATTTGGCCCAATAACGAACTTGTCCGATAAGTTTGGACAATCAACCTATTCTGAATATATGAAAACTTTAGGTCATCTCCTTCGAAAGATACAGAGTATACGGCCGGCCGGACACCCTCAAGTTTGACCACGGATTCTTCATTAGGACGTCAAACCTAATTGATTGAGACCATTTTCAGCTCGATATTCGAAAATAACAGACTTTTGGGCAAAACGGTAGCTCGTTGTTCCATTAGGAACAAACTTACAGTGGTCAACCGACACTGTTGCCATTATGTATTTTATTTTGATGACCGTGTGTTCAGAACAATTTGGCGCGCTTCTTGCTTCGGCCTCTTTTTTTACCTTGTTCGTTTAGCCCCATGACAATTTATATAGTCGCTCATTAAACATTATTTTGATAACGGTGTTCAGTGTATGGTGCAGCTCTGAAAGAATCAAGGTAGGTAAGTACCTTCAATCGTAGTTTGATCTTTCATATAGGTTCAAATTATGGAGAATCTTCGCTATCAAAGGCCTGAAATATTAAATCATACACTCAGTTGCAGCTACCTATGTCACAATTAATCAGTTGATTCATTCCACCTTCAAAATATTTTGAAATCGATGGTTGCAATGAATGTAATTGTACATGGTTGATGTTCCAGCACGGTAAGTTAATAAAATAAATTCGTTGGGAAGATGGAAAATAATCAAAATAGGATTAAAAGGTAAATCCCAAAGAAGTTGAAAGAAGAGGGAATGAATGACTACCGTACTTGACGACATATGCTGTTGTCTTCTTTAAGCCAGGATAATCATAAAATTAGGACGATAACGAAGGAGAATATTAAAACTATTTTCTGATCTTGATTTTTAATCAAGGGTAAAGGTGGCATCACACGGGTTGTATATGCTTCCTTCGTGTTGATGCGTTAATTTTTCTTGAAGAATTGATTCTTCGGGAGTCGAGATATCGGGCTGAAAATGGTCTCAATCGATTGGGTTTGACTTCCTGATGAAAAATACAGGGTGAAATTTGAGTATGTCCGCCCCTCTGTATACTCTCCATCTTCCGGAAGCGATGAGTTAGAGTTTCCATATTTTCAGAATAGGTTGACTGTCTCGGTCAAAATCGTTATTGGACCCAATCCGACCAATGAGTCCGGTGATGAGAATCTGGAATTTGGTTTCCTCTATAACTCCTAGAAGAATATCCATCGGTTGTAACTAGACGATTCATGAATTAGATTGAAACAAATAGGCTTGTGAAATTTCGCGTAATCAACACGCTAGGATATTTTAAAAAAAATTGTAAAAATTCTTTTTAATATTTTATACCTCATAAGATATCGGACGTATATAAATAAAAGTTGGTGTATATATGGACGTTGATATCTTACATAATATTGAATTTTATTATCTTATCTCTTCCATCATGAAATAAATAATTTTTTTTTACTTAAGAAAAAAGGGAAATTTCGAAAAGTCCCATCAGAAATTTCAACGCTCGATGCTTTCACTGATACGTATTCGATTGACATCGTTCGGAATTATTACTAAGTGTCAGATGGAGGACAATTAAACGAAATGCTTCATTACAGATTACAATCTTTTAGTTCCGCGAACAACTGTGGCTGTTTCTCGATTATGGCGAACCCCTTTATAGTTAAGGCTTAAGTAATTAAATTCCCTCGATAATTCTGAGGGTTTTCAATTGTAATTGAAACTTTGCTTTCATTCTGGCCCTTTTTATTTATCGACATTTTTTGGAATATGCAAAACATCAAACCTCCATATATGCAGAAAATTTGTTGAGTTCTAAAGAGTATTTTATGATGTATTGAGTATTCGAGAAAATAAGATTTCGAGAAATTTTCTATCGCGGCGACTTTTACAAAGACTACTTTCTTTGAACGTTATGCTAACATTGTTCAAGTAACAAACTGATCAGATGGATATTCTAGATTTATCGAGGAAATCAAATTCCAAATGCTATTATTAATTGCTGAACTATTTGACTGGCTTGGCCCAATAATGAACTTGACCGAGATATTTGGACAATTAACCTATTCTGAAAATAAGTTAATTCTAGCTTCTTTTGGAAGTCGTTCGACAGCCGTGTCGCGGGTGTGTCTGTGTTGATCGGCGAGACCCCTTTCTCTGCGAACGTAAACAACACATATTAATATCGTTTCCCGTTTCATCGAAGTAGAACAAATTTTGTGTAAGTAAATAATAGTTGTCCTCGGACAACTAAATATATTCTAAAATTAAAAAATTTAATGATAATTCATCGCAGACAGCCATAAAAAAATCTTCACTATAGTGTTCCTATCGATTATATAAAGGAGAAACTTGAAAAATCAGATCATAAAAACATAATCCACATCAGTGATCGTACAGCAAAAATCCACTCTCTCTATTTTATTTAGAACGGGAGCCCAGACAAAACAACAAAGATATTTAGAAGATATAATTCCTCTCAAATATAAACATTTCATTAGAACCTTCTAGTAAAAACGAGAGCTCATACAATGCACTAGATGTCGAAAATACGGCCACACAAACCTATTGCAATAGGCCATTTATGTTCGTTGAATGCGGGAAATAGCACGATTCAAAAACATGCTCCATACCAAAAACAACACCAGCCACTTGTGCCTTATGTGAAGGTAGTCACCCAGCAAACTACAGAGGTTGTCAAGTCTACAAACAACTCGTTCAAGCCAAAAATCAAAGTATTCAAAGAAGTGAAAGACTACATAATACGTCTGAACCTACCGACGGTATCTATATACCTCAAACCCAAGCTACGACCAGAATGTTGAAGCTGGAGATATTCTCAGCAGCATTAGTTTATTTTGTTTCTCTGATTATTGTTCTTTTAATAAGATCAGTATACATTAGACATGTCTAAATAAATAAAGGTGTCAATCAATTTATGAATAAATATTAGTTCCTTATTCTGAATAAAAGTAACTTCAACATGGTAGCAGAGCGTGGTTAGGTTGAAGAAACAGAATAAACGAGAAGATATTTACAAATTGAAAGAGAGTTAAAATCAGAAGATAGATACAAGCAAAATACAAATTGGTTTGCTAGAGGGGAAGTCAAACTGGTCAACCTGGAAATATAAATTGTGCATTTTGTTAAGAGGAATTAAAGACGGTCTAGAGGTTATCGAAGGAAATTTAAAAGCCCCTAAATCCTTACCAGAAGATGCTACGACTGTTGATAAAACCAGGTACGAGAAAGACTTATCAGATTTCAATCAAGCCGATAATAATGCTTTACTAATTCTGACTCTAAATATGACACAAGAAACTTTAGAAAAAGTAATGCGTTTAACATCCACTAGAGAAGTTTGGCTAGAATTGCACAGGCTTTATGATAGCAATGTCGAGGACAAGACCTATGACCTATGCATGCAATTCTTCAGCTATGTAAAACAAGCAGATGATGATATAGCCACACATACATCAAAACTGAAGAATCTTTGGAACAAACTTCAGAAAGATATTTTGAAGGACAAAATGACTGCTGGAAATGAGTGTAAAATTTACATTTAATGTGATTTACCTGATATTTTACTTATCTGTAAAATACTAGAAACTCTACCTTCTGATTACTTCTCGTTCAAGTCAAGTTGGATGCTCATATCAAACAAAGAAAGAACAATAGATAACTTGACAAATCAATTGGTTGCTTATGAAAAAGCATTATCAAGCAAAATTGAGACTAAACAGGAAATTTTGTATACAGTAAACAAAAGAAGTAATCTATTTTGTAAATATTGTAAATCACGAGGACATAAAATAAGACAGTGTCTGAAATGGAAGGCAGATGGTAAGCCAGCAAAACCTGACAAAACTAATAGAGCAAGTGATACGAAGAACAATGTTTCATTATTAGCCGTTTCCAATGTTGTATTGTTGTGTGAAGAAGATGAAGAAAAGTGGTACGTTGACAATGGTGCAACTAATCACATTACCAACCAAAATAATGTGTTTGAGAGCTATGTACCATTTGACAATCATCACCAAATAAAAAAAGTTTCAACAGAGGACCAATTAGCAGACTTAATGACAAAATGGTGGACTTCAAAATAATTTTGATTACTTAAGAGTTGTTGACAAAGGGGAAAACTTCCTTGAATCATCAAATTCTGACAATGAATATGATCAAGAGTCAATTGAAGAAGATAATCAAAATCTGGAACGAAGAGAGTGACCTACAGAAATAGTTGAAGAAAGTGAGCAGAGTACTGAAGAAATCAGACAGGCGTTAAGGGACAGAATGACCATTAGAAAACCATCACGTTTTGATGATTATGTTATGACAGTTGCTGCAGAAATATGTGAATCAAATGAACCTTTAAATTACATGGATGCCATAACTTGTAATGAAAAAGAACACTGGATTACAGCAATGAAGCAGGAGTTACAATCTTTGAAGGAAAATAATACTTGGATTTTGAAAGAATTATCACCTGGAAAAAAGGCGATTCCTTGCAAATGGGTATCCAAGCTAAAAACAAATCCTGATGGCTCTGTTGAAAAGTACAAAGCAAGACTGGTTATAAAAGGATACTCTCAGAAGAAGGGCGTTGATTATGACCAAACGTATAGTCCAGTGGCAAAAGGAGGAACCATGAGGTCACTATTAAGCATAGCTGCGAGTAAAAATACTCTCTTACACAGTTTGACGTATGTACTGCTTTTCTCTATGGTAATTTAGACGAAGAAGTGTACATGAAACAACCTGAAGGTTTCATAGATACAAGCGGCATGGTTTGTAAACTCCAACGGAGTTTGTATGGATTAAAACAAGCTCCAAGATGTTGGAATAAACGTTTCAGTGATTTTCTTGAAAAACGAGGATTTAGACGATCTGATGCAGACCCATGTTTATTTATCAAAAACAAAGAACTGAGATGTTATTGTTAGCTCTCTATGTTGACGATGGATTACTAGCTTGCAGCAATGATATCATGAAAAATGAGTTTTTGAATAGTTTAGAAGAAGAATTCAAGATAACAATAAAACCGGCATCCTATTTTCTTGGGCTCCAGATTCAGAAAGAAGAGAACGGTACCATTCAAGTGAATCAATCTTCTTATACAAAGAAAATTCTTGAAAGATATGGCATGTCAAACTGCAAACCAGTAACAACTCCAATTGTAAAAGAAGTTTCTCAATTAGGGAAGGAAGATGGAGAATTGAACAAAACTTTTCCTTATCGAGAGGCAGTTGGTGCTTTACTTTACCTAATGACAAGTACGAGGCCAGACATAGCTTATGCAGTCAGTGTCGCCTCAAGAAAGCTAGAAAATCCAACAAACGCAGATTGTGTTAAGGTTAAAAGGATATTTCGTTATCTGAAGGGCACAATGGATCTTGGACTTAGCTACAAGTCGAAGGAAAGAGATGAGTTAGTGGCCTACAGTGATGCAGACCACGGAGGAGATTGTGAAACAGGACGCTCAACTTCTGGCGTTTTATGCATGTATGCTGGTGGAGCTATATCTTGGCTCAGTCAGCGTCAAACATCTGTTGCAATTTCCACAACAGAGGCTGAAATAGTGGCTGCTAGTGAAGCTGCACGGGAAATAGAATGGCTAAAGCGATTGTTCAAAGAAATACTCAGTTTTCAGTCAGTTCCAACATTGATGGTAGACAATGAAGCTGCTATTAAGCTGAGTCAAAACCCAGAATTTCACAGACGCACTAAACATATACATATAAGACATTTCTTTGTGCGTGAACTAGTTTTAGATGGGGAAATGAAAGTAGAAAAAGTTTCAACAGAGGACCAATTAGCAGACTTAATGACAAAACCTTTGTTCAAACCTCGACTTCAAATGCTAAGGAACAAAATGGGATTAAACAAAATATTCAAATGAGGGAAGGTGTTGAAGCTGGAGATATTCTCAGCAGCATTAGTTTATTTTGTTTCTATGATTATTGTTCTTTTAATAAGATCAGTATACATTAGAGATGTCTAAATAAATGAAGGTGTCAATCAATTTATGAATAAATATTAGTTCCTTATTCTGAATAAAAGTAACTTCAACACAGAATACCAAAGATGTCCTACGCCGAAGAAACGAGAAGCCAACAGCCAGAACAATAAATACCTACTCAAGGTAAAAATTCAAATTATTTAGAATTGATGATATCAACTTTCCTATCAGATCTCAAAACCATGATGGTACAACTTATTAACCAGAAACAGATCACTCTGAATCTGCTAACATCAATTGTTAAAAAAGGCTAAGTTTATACGTATAGCTACTTGGAATGCAAATGGGCTTCCAAACCACAAACACGAATTAGAAATATTCATGAGTCTCAATAAAATGCTGATATCAGAAACCTATTTCACCGATAAAACAGAGTTTGAAATACCACATTACCTCACTTACTCCACTGAACACCCTGACGGTAATGTTCACGATGGCGCAGCTATTCTAATCCGAAGGAGCATGAAACATGATCCACTACCGAAATACGTTACTCACGAAATATCGGGTTTTCCAATGAGGACTTGACAACTTTGGATTTAATTTGTGAACGCACCGTGAACATTTTCAATATAACTTGCAACAACGTTTGCTACCGATATTCGGAGTCAGTGACCGCAAGTTTAAGAGCCTTTACTACAATTTTCGGTCGTACTCCACGCCCTAGTAGTCAGGCAATCACAAGTTTGGTGCAAATATTTGAGTCTTGGTCGTTGGATCATTTGAAGCGACGTATGTTTTCCGATTGGGCTCTGGAAAAACTGCGCCATGATCATGATTTTCATCGAAAAATAATCTTTAGCGGTGAAGCTCGTTTTTGGTTGAATGGCTTTGTCAATAAGCAAAACATGCGTTATTGGACAGGCAGCAATCCACACGTGATTTAAGAGACTCATTGCATCCCCAAAAAAATCACGGTTTGGTGCGGTCTTGACGCCGGCGGCATCATTGGACGAGGTTTCAACAGGACGGTTCCACTAGCCACACAGCACACGTAACAATCTCTCTGGACAATTTGCTTTGGGGCTACGTGAAGTCACTGGTCTATGCTAACAAGCCGAGGACATTGCTTCGGCTGAAAGGTGTGGTCGTGTCATAAAAAATTGGGTCCAGAGAATTGACCCCTGCAAACGGACCCGTGGTGGCCATATGAACGAAGTCGAGTTCCATTCATTAATGTTATGTTTGTATTCCAAGCCAATAATAAAGTTTTTGAAATATCTCAAATGGTTTGTGTTTTATTTAGATCCAAAGTTGTCAAGTCCCTATTGGAAAACCCTTTACAAGTTACGAACATCAGAATGTTCAGAACATCAGAATTACGGAGTTCCGATGTATCAGCAATATTCTCATCACCAAAGCACAATATTTCTCCAAACCAATATTTTTTCAAAATTTTCAACAACGGTTTATAATCGGTGGTGACTGGAATGCGAAACACACCGATTGGACATCAAGACTAATGACTCCCAAAGGTCGTAATCCAATGAAAGTGATAACGTACAACAATTTCGACGTATTTTCGCTAGGTTCACCGACCTACTGGCCAACAGAGTGAAACAAGATTACTAATGTCTTGGACTTTTTCGTCACGAATAGAATTAACAATATCCACATACAAGCGAAATCTTATCCTCCAGACCTTTCATCTGACCATTCACCAGTCCTGCTAACCCTCCATACAATACCCAAATAGAATGAAATTAAATTGACACTAACGACGGAGAAAACCAATTGGGTTAAGTTCCAGCAAATACTCGATGAAGAAGCAGTTATGAATATTATTTGTAAACGCCTGATGACAAGAAACAGCTGCAAACAACAAAAATGAATTAAAAAGCAGCATGGGAAAGTACTGGTACAAACTCAAGGACAGGAGAACTTCAAAAGAAATTACCCCTTCAAATTCGAGAACAGCTGATCGAAAAACGAAGAGCAAGATGGGCAATGGCAAAGATCACGGAATCCGCTTGACAAGACAATACTGAATCAACTCACCAGAAAACTACGTAAAACCCTGCAACAATACAAAAATTTTCAATATAATTATATAATACTACATAATAAAAATGAGCACAGTATTTGGAAAGCTACGAAGAAATTCAAAAAAATCACATTAGGAAATCTCCGATTGAAATGACCAATGGAGAATGGGCTGCCTCAGATGAAGAAAAATGCATTACATTTGCCAAACATCTTTCACATGCCTTCACAACAAATGACCCTTATCTTGGTATTAGCGATGCAGAAGTTGAAACTTTTCTGGATGCTCCATGTCAGATGTCCTTACCAGTTAAAACTTTCACACCAACAGAAGTAGCCAATGAGATATGAAGAATGAAAAATAAATGGCTCTTGGATACGACCTCATAATGGCCGAAATTCTGGATAAAGTACCAAAATAAAAAGTTGTAATGCTCACAACATTATTTAATAGAATGATGAGTATATCCCATTTCCCTCATCATATGGAAGCATAAGCATGTTGAGGTTATAATGATACCCAAACCTTGTGAATCAGATCAGAATGTGGAATTATATAGGCCCATAAGTCTTCTGCTAATCCTGGGTAAACTGTTTGAGAAGAACTGTTGAGAAGGCTGAAGTATGACATTGACATTGGTACCAGTCCACCAACTAGGTTTCCGGGAGAACCACACCACAACGCATCAGATCCATAGCATCGTGAGCACAATCTCAACAAGCCTTGAAGAAGGAAAATTTTGATCAGCAGTGTTTCTGGACTCATCGCAAGCATTCGACGAGGTTTGGCATAACGGACTGCTATACAAACTCAAACAACTCCTCTCACATGATATTACATGATTCTGAAGTCGTATCTAGCAATTTATTTTGCCATGAAATATGTAGTTCCACAGGGAAGTATTTTGTGACCACTTTTATACAGGATGTCTAAATTTGACGCATTGATATCTACCAATAAGGTACGACCTGAAAAATCTCACAGAAGGTTAATTAAAACCTAAGTAGCTCAATTTAGTACAAAGCAACTCATGGTCCAAAGTTTCGAATGCTTTTGCGAAATCCAATAGGGCTAAAATCGAAACATACCCCTCATCCAGAGATTCGAGAATGTCATCTGTTACATTTAAGAGAAATGTGGTAGTGCTATACTGTAACCTTTCCTGAAACCAGACTGCTTGTCGGTAAGAATTCCTTTGATGGTGGCGTAGTCATAAATTTGTGTGAACAAAACTTTCTCCAGAACTTTTGACATAGCAGGCAAAACACTTATAGGTCGAAAATCGAAAGGATCCTTTGGATCAGAATTTTTGGGCAATGGATTCACAATAAAGCACTTTCAAGCATTCGGAAAACACCTCGACTCTATACAAACATTAATGACATGCGTTATAATGGCAAAGTAACATTAACGGATAATTGGAGCATTTTGGCAGATATACCATCACTTCCCAACGCGTTCGAGCCCAGGCCAAGCACAAAAGACCTAACCTCCTCCATAGTTGCAAGTCTGAAAGAAAATTCCATATCCGCATTAAAATTACAAGAATTATAATAGCTAGATGTATCAGGACAAACATTCGGGGGGCTGAAAACTGAGCGGAAATAATCACTGAACTCCCGGGGTCAACAAAGGATTCGGGTACCTCTACCCTTGAACCAGCCTGCAATGATCTGATGGACTTACAAAAAACCTTGAACCCTGAGATCGGGCCTGGGACATAAAACTCAACTTTTCTTTCCTTACAGCAGATGTGACAGCATTACGAAGGCTCGTATAGTACCTATAATCGGTTAAGTACCTTGTGAGTTTATATCAATCTCATCATGCTCTTCACAGTGGGGGTTATCTAAGGGGGAATCGGTTTAGAAACTCTCGATTGAATATATTGTGCATGTCTGTCAAATACTTCCGTGAGACATCGACAAAAGATCTTCTCATCTATACTATCAACAGAGAGAATATCATTCATAGCTGAATTGGAAAGCTCCGATAAGAAATCCTGAAGAACGAAATTATGGAAATCTCGGTAGCGTATTATACGTGGGACACTAATCTTTCTTTTTAAGTTGATCTTACAAAAATACAATGGGTATTAGAAAGAATAGTGGTCAATTATTGTTTCAAAAAAGGTGACCCCCTCTCTAGGATAGGTAGAAAACTGAAAAATAAGTGTTACTTAATTGTGTTTTCTCAGTAAAAAATTTTCGTAACGCCATCCGTATTCAAGATACGGTTCAATTTCACACAAAAAAGGTACTCTTGGTAAAACTCGATGCTTTGTACCGTTTTCGGAGTATTTTGATTTGAAAATTATGAAGTAATAACCGATGAATTCTACACGGCAATAGCATTTTCTCTGAAATTTCAGTTGCTGTCTTTCATTTAATAGTTTTGACGTTGAGTCAACAATAATTACATTTCTATTTGTTAAATTAGATATTGTTATTCAAAATGTACTCAAATTTCGAATACACTGACATTTTATTAACCTTAGGATATTGTTTAGGAAACGCTAGTGCAGCTATTATGCGTTATGCAGAAAAGTTTCCTCGAAGAAAATTTTCGAGTAAAAATACATTTAGAGCAATTGAACGACGTTGTCGAGAAACTGGGAGTATGAGACCTAAAAAAATAAATTCTGGTAGAACAAGAACCATTAATAAAGAAAATATGATTTTAAATTTAGTTGATCAAAATCCAACAGTTAGCGTAAAGGATGTGGCAAGACAAACAAATAAGTCTTCTTCAAGTACTTGTAGGGTACTTAAAGAGCAGCAGCTACATCCTTATCATTACAGACAAGTCCAAGAGCTCTTGCCAGACGATGTACCGGTTAGAATGGATTTTTGTCAAACATTACAAGAAAGGACAGTCCTCAATCCAAATTTTTTAAAATGTATTCTTTTTACGGACGAGGCCACTTTTACGCGACAAAGTTTGTTTAACTCTCATAATGCATACTACTGGGTAGCACATTACCAACACTCATTTAAAGTTGATGTTTGGGCAGCAACTTTAGGCAACAAATTAATTGGTTATCACATTCTACCTGGAAATTTAAATGGTGATATGTACCTGGACTTTTTAAGTAATCACTTATTCGAGATATTAGAAAATTTAACGGTAAACGAGCTAAGATATCTATTTTTTATGCACGATGGAGCTCCACCGCACTTTGATAGAAGGTGTCGTAATTGGTTGAGTAACCATTTTCCGAATCGATGGATTGGTAGAGGTGCAGAAGCTCCGATTCATTGGACTCCTCGGTGTCATGTGATTTTAATCCCTTGGATTACATAGTTTGGTCTTATCTTAATGGATTCTTTAGAAAAAAGGATAGCCTTGTGTATTCGTGAAAACGGAGGACATTATGAACACCTAAGCTAATTGAAATCATATTTATGTTATTAGCCTTTTTTTGAATTTTCTGATTTTTGTTTGATAAATACAATTTTTATCATTACTTCATACGAACATCGATTATCACTTCATAATTTTTAAATCAAAATACTCCGAAAACGGTACAAAGTATCGAGTTTTACCAAGAGTACTTTTTTGTGTAGAATTGAATGATGTTTAAGTACGCTTGAAATTTTGCTCAATAAATCTAATACTAAAAAAGTTATGTTCAATTGGTACGAACCGTGTAAATAGCGCCCTCTATAAGAGTCAGACATTAAAACGAATTCATTGGATGTATCAGCTTTCAAAACATATTCGTATAAAATTTTATTACAATGTTGCCAATAGTTTCTGCAAAATTAAAAAAAATGTGTATATTTTTTTTCTTCAAGGTCCTGTATCTTAGTACGGATGGCATTACGGAAATTTTTTACTGAGCAAACCACAATTATTTTTCAGTTTTATATCTATCCTAGAGAGGGGGTCACCTTTTTTTGAAACACCCTGTATATCATCTACACTTCGGACATACCAGGATGAAAACACCACCATAACGTCTTTTGCAGACGATATAATTATACTTTCATCTAATGAAAGCGTTGAAACAGCTTCCAAACAATTACGGAACACCTGGATGACCTTGGACAGTGGCATCGAAAATGGCGACTCAACATCAATGAGGCTAAGTCAGTTCAAGTTACATTAACTACAAGAAGTATATGTTCTCCTGTCAAAATATTCGAAATGAAAGTGCCAGTCGACACCAAGGCTAAGTATCTTGGCATACATTTAAACCAGCGCCTCAACTGGAGAGAACACATCAATACCAAAAAGGATGAAATAAATCTGAAATTCCTGCAAATGTATTGGTTTATGGGCAGGAACTCGAAGTTGATCCTTCAAAATAATTTGCTAGTTTACAAAGCGATCATCAAACCAATATGGACGTACGGCATCCAATTCTGGGGTTGCGCTAAGCCATCGAATATTCAAATTATCCAGAGTACAATCAAATATACTACTTTTTAAAAGTAGATTGTAAATTTCCTTAAAAATATACAAAAAAAAAAATTACATTGGGAAGATAGAAAGTATGGGCGACCGGTCGGACATACTCAAGTTAGACCACGGATTCTTCAGCAGGAAGTCGAATTTAATCGACTGAGTCTATTTTTGGCTCAATATTCGAAAATTACTGACATTTGGTTAAAACGATTGCTCGCTGATCCTTTAGCCTCAAGCGCGCAAAAATTTAGGAATAGATTGTTTTTTATTATGTGCCTAATTTGAAGTAGATTTGGGTAAATGAGCTTTATTTTGCAGGATGGATCAGAAACGTCTTGGTTTCCCTCCGGAATACACATGAGAAGCAAAAGGCCTTCAGGACTGATTTTATTATTTATAGTACTCGATTTGCTCATCAAATTTCAAGAATAAAAAGAAAAATACTTGGTTTTGTAATAAACCACTATCTCCAGCACCAAATACATGGTCATGGACAGATTGGATTCTAATGACTTGCTTATGAATAGTCCAGTTAGTGAAATTGTGAGTAGCATCCCATTTCAACTCTTGTAAACAAAAATCGCTCAACCGAAAATTCAATTCTTTCAGAAACAAACTTGACTCCCCAATGGACGATTCCGTTCCTGATCCACACTTTCTGGCTTCAAAAAGTAGTTCTGATTCTGAAAATGCCGATTATTTACAATTAGATAAGGTTTCTGAAGTGAGTAGCAGTTGTGAATTTAATTATATAGTGAATTATTAAGAAATGTTTTCAGGATATATCCTCATCATCCCCGCAGTTATGTTGTACTCCACCCTCATCGCCAGAAATCCCGGAAGCTGTGGGACAGGATCCAATAAATCTTGAAGACCCATATAATCTTGGGGAAATGCTAAAGATCGATTTTCAAATTAATAAAGGAAGAATAAAACCCAATGAAGATGAAAGCTCCAAAAGAGTTTCGAAGAAAATTGTCTTTTATTACTTTTGCAAATCATCGGTCTCCAATTTCTCAAGAAATCATTTAACAGAACTGGTCGTACAGAGGCTACTTGGGTCTACTATGTAAAGAAAGAAAAAATTCATATTTGAGAGAAAAAGAAAGTGACCATTATTGATCTCTAGTTATAATTTACCTCAGAATAACTAGGGTGAATTATTATCACATTAAAATGTTATTATAACGTCTCTGTGGTGGGTAGTTCCAAATCAAAAAGTGTTCTGTGGTTCCTTGTTGTTTTGATTCTGTTTGAAACTGTCAACAGTTATTTGTAGCTTTCCTTAAAAACATGTGGAAACTATTGTAAGGATAATTTCGATAGTTTGAAATTATTCAATTCAGTATGAAATGATTATGGTCAGAAAATGCATTCTATTCTAATTTTTCTTGTTTATGAACCTATAGCTTCCAGTTTCAATATTGATTGAATTTTAATTAACCACGCATCATAACAAACATTCAGAAATATTAAAACTAAGTCAAATTCTATTATCTCCTAAGTTTGTAAACAAGGTTGAATCGGTGTATGAAATAAAGATAATAAAGGTATAAAACAAATCTAGGAGACTGGGTTCGAAGTTTTTAAAACTCATATGAGCTCAATTTGCAGCATTCCTATGTTAGGATAGATATAATTTGATGAACCCTGAAAGTCTGAAGCTATAAACATAGACTACCTATAGATAGGCAACTCTGGCATGAATATTGGTCCCGGCTTAGAGCTCAACTTACAGCGCCATCTTTCGTCATCTTAGAGTTGATTACAGATTCCATTCGCACAACGTTCCGTCTCGTGGCGCCCTCTAGTGCATTTTATAAAAGTTATCATAGGATTCCACGCAAGCGCAGGTTGAATCCCATATTTTTATAGGAAATGAAAACAAATACATTTGAAATGACCATAATTCTTTTAATCTGCTGTATATTGTCACAATTTCAATAAAAAATATCATTTGATCAGAAAACTGTGACAATTTGCAGCAGATTAAAGAATTATGGTCATTTCAAATATATCTGCCTTTCAAATCAAAGAACATACTAATCTTTAGAGGATGAAAGGAAATAAATAACAAGAGCGCCAAAAAGAAACTTTAGAAATATATATATAATGCAGTAAATTATCAATTTACAAAAATTTCAATATCGAGGGAAAGAATAAACGAACCAAGAATAATTATGCAACAATTACTCATCAAGTTATGAAAATACATTGAAAGAATAAATTAGAATATTAGTGACAGATACATCAATTTAAGCATGAAATGCATTAGATTTATACTTTTATGACAGAAACAATTTCTAAAAGTCTATTTTCTTTTAGATACGTTTTCGGATGACATCTTCATTATTGGATCATAAGATCTTATTGTTTTTTTTTCCCGATAAAATTTTATTAATAGTTCTGTCATAAAAGTACAGAAATAATATCATGGCAAAATCAATAAACTTATTAACTGAAATTCCTTGAATTTGACGTTTCAACGGTAAATCTCCACCGTTGATATCCGTTGAAGTATTCTAGGAATCTTCTGATAGACGATTTTTATGAAACCTACTATAAGTGGAATACCCAAAACTATAATCAATGACCATGAGCAGTTCACTTATATATAAATACCTTGTTGCCTCAAAGTTTCTTCAGGAGTTCTGGAGGGTAGACAAAATATGCTTACATAATCTGAAAGATTATTGAAATTACAAAAATGATAATCATAGGGAGTAGAATGAATTACTTGGCAAATGAAGTGTTGGTAGAGCAAATCGTTTCAGCTTTCCATGAGGGTCTATACAATCCATATGAAAATGCTTTATGCAAATAACACTTTTGGATGAATGAAAACATGGATTTCTGATTCTTTCCAACCAAACATTTCTAACACCCTCAACTTGTGTAATGAAAAACCTAGAAAGAAAACAGTGTTAGAAACTGTCCCAAATTTTTACTAATCAGAAATTACTACAGGAATATGAAATTGCTACAGAAAATATTAATTCACAGTACATTTTTAGTGAGTTATAAGTTAATCCAAAACTACTACTTATATGAATGCAACACATACCTTTTGACATTACTATCAGTGTAGCAATTGGGAACACAGTAAGAATAAACCATTTAAATTAAATTAAATTGAATAAGTTGAAAATGAATAAACCATTTCAGTCAACCAGTTCATGCTCATCATAAAATAGTTTCTTACTCTTCATAAAGTCTACCAAGAGTGAGGTCTGATAAAATCCGTTTTTACCGATCACTACTGAGAAGTACTAATTTACCGATCCGAGCTTCTAAGATAACAACAGATGTCTCTACCGCTCGTCGAAGAAAAACGTGACCAGCTTTGTAGTAGGCGAGTTCCCACCCCTGGCTATAAAAACCAGCTCTTCATAAAGACAAGTCTTCAATTCAACAGTTCTTGACAGAAAATACTTTACCTATTTCAACGGTCATCATGAAAATATACAGAAGTACCTATGTGAGTGATGGAAAATTTTTTCTCTATTTATTATGGAATATTACTCTGGATTAAATATTAAAAAAGGTGCTAGACATCATTAATAATGAATACAGCAAATGGCAATTTAGATTTTGTAGTGAATGTAAGACAAAAATTGTTCAGTGGTTAATTTCATCAGTGTTTAGTGGTGGAACCATAGACTGGAGAGATTTCCCCAACCTTTTGAAGAAATATTTAATAAAGACATATAATATGGCTTTCTTGATTTTCATATGGTTCTTACACCGGGTTTCTACCTAAAGAATCTGCCTCTACATTATATTTGCCTGGGTTAAATCTCCCAGTTCCTCGTCGGTTCTGGCTTTAATATTCATTTTCTCTAAAGGTTTATGATCAGAAAACACTGTGAATGTTTTCCCTATAAGCCAGTATTTTACCGCCTCTTTTATTGCCAAACACTCGAGGTATATGGCTTTTTTCTTTTTTGGCGCTCTTGTTCACCTGAACAGAGTGCTTATCAATTTGCCCAAATGTCTGTGACTTTCGAATTTTTGGGCAAAAGTGGTTGTTACTGCAACTCGTTATTGTTAGTTAAGTTCATTTATTTTCTGTTCCAAAATGCTTGTTCGTTTCGTGCGGCCCACGTATGTTCATTTTCTTTCTCTATGGACGTATATTTACGTGTGGACATATGTTGGAGCATGTGACAGTGCGAGACGAAAGAAGTAGTAATTCGAATACAGACATCGACGCTCGTTCGGTGCAGTGCAAGAATTTTCTTCGTTTCTTCGCTATTTTTCTCGTTAATTTCTACAAGTTCGAACGCCGGTGAAAAGGTGACTATTTCTCGCTCGTGAGTGACACATTGATGTGCTGTGAGACCAGGTACGCAAGAGTCGATACTCCAACATTTCGTATTTTCTTTTCGAGTCATTTTTTCTCACCGGAATTTCATTATTAATTTCTTTCTTTTTCATTTAATTTCAAAGGCCGTGTCGTGCCATTTTGGTCCTTCTTGAGCCGCATATTTTCGAACCGCGTTTTCAAAATTATTGCGATCAAGCATTTTGGAATTTTTTCATTTCGTTTTTTTCATTTGCATTTATTTCAATCTGTCATTATTCACGTGACCTCGAAAACTTGATAAGATATCGAACACATTCATAAATCCTTTAATATCTGCGCATGTTAAAAGAATTTAGCTTTCATTACCTTTCATTTGTTTTTCTCATCTATGCTCATAACCTTGATTCAAAACATAAACAAAGATTGACATTCTTGTTTTTGTTTGTTTACATTTCATTATTTTCATTTGTTTATTTTCAACTCGATTTTCAATTCTATAGATTCAATCTTAATTATTTGCTTTGTTAATTAGTTTAGTTCTTTTCAATCGGTTAGTCTATTTACTCTTTTTTCGAAATTACTCAAAACGAAATTCATATTGTTTTCTGCAGTATACCTTGAATAATAATAATGGCGACAAAATTGAAACAACTCAAAGCTCGTCGTCAAATTGTTATTGATGATCTCGAGGAAATTCTCAATTTAGCACAATTCGCTGTCACTGATGAGAGTCTCCATGTTAGATTCAAATTAAGATGTGAAATACTTGACGATATTCTCGTGGACTTTCAAAATTTACATACGTCTATTGTCTCTATGATAGTATCTTCCGAAGAACCCGAATTGGACACTGAGAAGGTTATTCGAACAACCTTTATGGATAATTATTACACCATCAGAACAACTTATGTTAATTTATTTCCTGTAGTAAACATTCCAGTAAAAACCAAGACAGTTGCTCTATTAGTTTGCCAAATGTTAAACTTCCAAAGATAGTATTGCCCATTTTCAATGGGAATTATAAAGAGTGGCCTACTTTTTCGATATGTTCCAAAGTTTGGTACATGAAAATTCTAACTTGAGTCAAATAGAAAAGTTTCAATACCTCCTTAGTTCACTTTCTTCTCATGCTTTAAATTTAGTTAAAGGATTTCCATTGACTGCTGAAAATTATGAAAGCGCTTTTCAGACATTGGCGGAAAGATATCAAAATAAAAGACTTCTCGCTAATACGTGTTGGAAGGAAATCTGTAATGTTCCAAAGCTACAGGGTGATTCAGCTAAAGACCTTAGGCGAATTCTAGAAGTTTTTGCGGAAAACTTATCGGTATTAAGGAATTTAGGTTTACTCGTTGACCAGTGGGACTTTGTTTTATTTCACATTCTCATTCAGAAATTAGATTCAGCAACGATCAAACGTTTTGAATTACAAGAATGTTCAACAGATATTCCGTCGTTTGTCAATTTGCGAAATTTCCTGACAAATCAGTGTATAGCCTTGGAGGCAGTAGCTCTTTCTCTTCCGTCGAAAACTCAGTCAGTTTCAGATTCTCAAGTTTTGAAATCTAGTTCTCTCTCAATGAATAAAAGAAATTCGACTCTTCTCGTTCAAACGGAAACTGAATCATTCAAGAAACGTATAACCTGTAATTATTGCAAGTTAGCTCATAATATTTACAAATGTCCATCATTTTTGGAACAAACTGTTCAAGATCGGTTCAAGATTGTGAAGAACAAAAATTGGTGTATCAATTGCCTCCATTCTGGACATAAGATTAACAATTGTTCTTCAAGGTCAAATTGTCGTACTTGCCACGCAAAGCATCATACCCTGTTGCACATGCGCAATAATGCGGAGAATGATTCTTCATCAGAGACGTTTCATTTCAATGCTGCAAATTCATCGGATTCAGGCTCAGCTCAGGTTTTAACCAATGTTTCTTCAAATTCTACCGTTCTCTTAGCCACCGCTGAGGTTGAAATTCGTGATGCTTGGGGTAGATATCAGAAGGTCCGAGTTCTGTTAGATGGAGGCTCTCAAATAAATATTATAACTCAATCGTGTGTAAATAGATTAGGCTTGAAAATTTGTGAAGCTTCATTTTCAATAAATGGAATTTGTGAAAGCTCATCTTCTGCTAATTGCAGCACTGAATGTACTATTCGTCCAGCAGGTCAAATAAATCCATCATTTACATTCGATGCCGTCGTGATTCCGAAGATTTGTGCGGAAATGCCGAGTTCTTTCGTAAATTATTCGTTTTGGAATTGTGTCCATAACAAGAAGTTAGCAGATCCGAACTTTTCTATTCCGAACTCAATAGATCTTCTTCTGGGAGCGGATATATTCTCTTTAATAATTCGACCGGGTCGTATCGAGGGTAACGGTTTAGAACCAACAGTACTTGAGACAGTATTTGGTTGGGTTTTCATGGGAAAGATTCAATCACCTAACATATCAGTTAACAATTTTCATTTGTCATTGTCTGAATCAGGTTTAAACTCCTCGTTGAAAAGATTTTGGGAACTTGAAGAAGTTTCAGAGAATGTCATTGTATCACCAGAAAATCAATTTTGTGAGAACTTATACGCTCAGAACTATTCTAGAAATACATCTGGACGGTACACTGTGGCATTACCATTTAAACCTGATCAGTCAACTCTTTCATTCGGTGACACATATTCTCTAGCACTACGTCGTTTTTTATCCCTTGAACGTCAACTTATTAAAAATCAGAATATATACAGGGAATACTCTACTTTCATGCAGGAATATTTGGAAAAAGATCATATGTCATTGATTTCTACTAGTTCGGATTGTGAAAATACTTTTTGTATCCCTCACCATTGTATAATCAAACCAAACAGTCCATCCACAAAGTTGAGGGTTGTTTTCGATGCATCAGCTCATGTACCTGGTCATTTATCTTTAAATGATGCGCTATTGATAGGTCCTAAATTACAAAAGGATATTATTGCCATTTTGATGAACTTTTGTGTTCATCGGTTAGTTTTCACAGTTGATATCAAACAACTGTATCGTCAAATATTAGTCAAAATTCTCGGTTTGAGGTGGTTTCCTTCGTCGGACGAATTTTCTTATTTTGCGGAAACTACTGTGCAGGTATGTACCAAACGTACCATACTTTCAGAACTTTCTCGAATTTTCGAGCCTTTGGGGTTCCTTTCTCCATTTGCTTTTCTTGCTAAACATTTGATCCAGCATCTTTGGACATTAGGTTTGCAGTGGGATGATACACTTCCAGACGATGTCAGCCGTCGCTGGAATCAGTGTAAATCCGAATTAACCGAATTGGGTAAATTAAAGATACCTTGAAACTTGCATCGAAACCATTTTATCGTTGCGAACTTCATGGTTTCGGAGATAGTAGTGAGCGTGGTTGCGCAGCCGCGGTATATTTCAGGTTTTTCAATTATGACGGCTCCATTGACATCTCTTTCGTAGGTGGTAAATCAAAGGTCTCCCATTGAAGAGAATTTCACTTCCACGACTGGAATTGTGTGCTTGTCTCTTATTATCAAAACTCATTAATGTGGTTTCCTCTGTTTACCAATCAGCCTTTACAATAGATGACATTTTTGCTTGGTCTGATTCAATTGTAGCTCTAACATGGATTAAGTCTTCTCCTCATCGATGGAAGACATTTGTAAGCAATCGTACTACTCAAATTCAGGACTTAGTTTCAACAGAAAATTGGTATCATGTTCAATCGAAAGACAATCCAGCTGATTGTGCTTCACGCGGCTTAACGCCAACCGAACTGTTGAACTGCTCTTTGTGGTGGACAGGCCCTGACTGGCTTCGTTCCAAACATCTCACCTTCGCAAATGATGAAATAAAGAATTCTCTTCATCTTGTACAAACAGAAGAGCGTCACCTCTCTTTGTCAACTTTCATTTCTCTATCGTTTGTTGATGATTTGCTCTCCAGGTATTCATCTCTGTCCAAGGTTCAAAGGGTGGTAGCTTACATTTTCAGATTCGTTAACTTCATAAAGAACTCTAAAGCTCCTAGGATATATAGATTTTCCGCAGTTCATCTCAAAGATGCACTTTTCTTCATTATAAAGCAGGTTCAACGGGTTGTGTTCAAGGAACAGATCGATAATCTCATCTCGGGAAATCCCATATCTAAATTACTTCGAAAATTGAATCCATTTATTGGAGAAGATGGTGTTCTCAGGGTGGGCGGTCGTCTGTCTTTTTCTGGTCTAGCTCTTGATCACAAACACCCAGCTTTGCTTCCTTCATCTCATCGTCTTACTGGGCTCCTTATTCAGCATTTCCACAAAATATGTCTGCATCCAGGTGCCCAGACTTTACAGTTCCTTCTGTCTCAACAGGTCATACAGGAGTTTTATACAGTCCACTTAGAGATTGAGTCTGTGCTCAATTCTCGCCCTCTATGTCCGCTTAGTAATGATCCGAATGACATATCTCCACTGACACCAGGACATTTTCTTACTCTGGCTCCATTAACTGCTATTCCTGAACCAGATTTATCTCACCTATCTATCGGTCGATTATCGCGTTGTCAGCTTTTATTAATTCGTATCCATCAGGATTTTTGGAAAAGATGGAATTTAGAATATTTGAACACACTGCAACAACGAAAAAAGTGGTTCAATAGTAACTCGCCTCCTTATTCAATAGGTGCACTCGTCTTGATAAAAGATGATCAACTCCCTCCATTGCGCTGGCGACTTGGACGCATTGAGAAATTGCATCCTGGCGCTGATAAAATAGCTAGAGTAGCTACTGTTCGGACTACTCAAGGTGTACTGCAGAGATCAGTGGTTAAATTATGTCCATTACCTCTTCAATAGTTATGACATATGTTGATGTATATATGTATATATTTTTTCGCTTTATGTTCGATATTTTCTCAATTTTTATTTGCTTTGTTTCATAAAATATTCTATTTTAGGTGGGCGGTTATGTTACTGCAACTCGTTATTGTTAGTTAAGTTCATTTATTTTCTGTTCCAAAATGCTTGTTCGTTTCGTGCGGCCCACGTATGTTCATTTTCTTTCTCTATGGACGTATATTTACGTGTGGACATATGTTGGAGCATGTGACAGTGCGAGACGGAAGAAGTAGTAATTCGAATACACACATCGACGCTCGTTCGGTGCAGTGCAAGAATTTTCTTCGTTTCTTCGCTATTTTTCTCGTTAATTTCTACAAGTTCGAACGCCGGTGAAAAGGTGACTATTTCTCGCTCGTGAGTGACACATTGATGTGCTGTGAAACCAGGTACGCAAGAGTCGATACTCCAACATTTCGTATTTTCTTTTCGAGTCATTTTTTCTCACCGGAATTTCATTATTAATTTCTTTCTTTTTCATTTAATTTCAAAGGCCGTGTCGTGCCAGTGGTATCAATCGTTTTGTTTGGACCTACTGATGAATAATCCGTGGTCAAAATCGATTCTGTCCGTCCGTCCGTCCGTTCCGTGAACACGATAACTCTCGAATGGATGAAGTTAGAGAGTTGAAACTTTCAGAATGGGTTTGAGGTATAAATATCTCGGCTAAGTTCGTTATTTGGTCAAATCGGCCGAATAGGTTCGGAGTAACAAAAAAAAATTTTTTTTCAATTTACACTGTTCAAATAAAATTTTTTTTATGGTGCAGTTTTATCAGACGTATACAAAAATACCACTCTCGACTTCGACAAGCTGATAGTTCTGGAGATATGATTTTTCAAAATTTAAATAATTGTAAGTGGTTTACAAGAGCGCCTAAGCCAACTGACCTCACGTCAGTGCTTTCTAAATTTTTTGTGAATAGTTTAGTTTCTTGGAAAAATATGCACAAGGTTTTCATCACCATTGGCTTGTTTTTGTTTTAAAATTGCACCAAAGCCTTGTATGCTAGCATCAGTGTAAATCTGTATTGATAAGTCCGGATCTAATATGGCTAAAATTGGTGTTGAGCAAAGTAGTTTTTTTATAGTCTCGAAGGATTCCTGACAGTTATCGGTCCAATCGAAGCTTTTACCTTTTCTTAATAAATTATGTAAGGGATCCAGTATAATTGAAATGTTTGGCACATATCTTCCAACGAAATAAATTTTTCCCAAATTTGCCTAATGTTTTTTTGTGTTTTTGGAATGGGGAATTCTTTTATGGCAATCAACTTATCTTTCAACGGGCTAACCGAATTATTTTTAATCATGTGCCCTAGATATTTTACGGAGTCCTGTACAAAGTTAAATTTTGTAAATTTTAATTTAAAACCTTCATTTAAAATTGCTTCCAATAACCTGGATATGTGTTCAATGTGTTATTCGTATGTTTCACAAAATAACAAAATATCGTCTATATGATTGACAGTAAAATCTGATTTATGCTTTCTTATAATGCTATTCAATATTCGTTGGAAAATGCAGAAGTTTTTAATCCAAACGGCGAGCAAGTCCACTGGAAGTGTGCCTCTTGAGTAACAAATGCAGTTTTGTGTCTATCTTCAATTTTAAGAGGTATGGACCAGAAAGTTGAGTTTATATCAAATGTTGAAAAAAACTTACATTTCCTAGTTTTGATCATCAAGTCTTCAATTAATGCGAAAGTCTATACAAAGCCTGGACTTCCTTCCTTCGTCTTTTTTACAGGCGAGTGTTACCGGAGCGGAGGGCTGTATGACTCCTCGATTAAATTATTTTCTAGTAATTTCGATATTTGATGTTCAATTTCTTTCCTGTCATCGATAGAGCACCTATTAGGTCTCTTAGTACAGTATTTATCTATCAACAAATCAATATGTGCCTCGTAACCTTTTACGGTCCCAATATCATATTTATCTATTGCAAAGACTGAACTATATTTGCTTAACTTAACTTGTCAATATCAGATTTTATTTTGCGATCCAAAGTATTCAGAGTATTCTTCAAGAGACACATGCGGATACTGAAAAAATCTTCGTCAAAGAGGAACCATAAAAGGTTATGTATTCATTGATTATCTCCTTAGTAAAATTTACGGTTTAGCTTGTTATGTTAAAAAATCATTGATTCACAATATCGAGTTAATCCAAAAAGGCGAATTTGAGGGTGTTTTCTTTATCTCTTTCAAATTTTGTAATATTTCTATCGTTAATATTTATAAACCTCCAAATACTATTTGGCCAAGAAATTTGGAAATGAATCTTCCTCATCCGTAATGTGGGGTTATAATAATAATGATAGAAGTGGAATAGCTTTAGCTGACTGGATGGAAGATAATAATTTCTATTTAATTTTTGATGCAAAAGATGTACCTTCTTTTCATTCTTCTCGACGGAATAAAGGCTGCAATCCTGATCTCTGCCTAGTGTCTTGTGACAATACTTGCAAACTGCTTCCTGTAAAGCGTCAAATGTTAGGAGTTTCCTCATAGCCAACATAGGCCTATACTGTTGACTTCAAGAAGTTTAATTCAATATTCAGAATGTTTAAAAAGACCTCGTTGGAATTTCAAGAAAGCGAATTGGATTGAATTTGCTAAGAAGGTAGACAGTGATATTAGATGGATTAAACCCAGTCATGATAACTATCACAGATTCTTAGGTGTTGTGAAAGCCGCAGCAAAAAAGTTCGTTCCAAGAGGTTTCCGGAAAGAGTATATTCCAGGTTGGTCGAAAGAAACCGATAATCTGTACAAGGACTATCAAAAATCACCATCCGTTGATAAATGTGAAAGGTTTTATGAATTCTATCAATATAAGTCGAAAAGAGAAATGGGATAGTGTTGCATCAAAAATGAATTTTACACATTCGAGTAGGAGTTCATGGGATATATAGAGAAAATTAGGTGAAGCTACTCCTCTTACCTCCTCATCATGAAAAATTGATCCAAGTTTAATCTCTCGCCGCCTAGTTAATGTCTCTGAATCAGTCAATTTATCCCAATCTAAAATTAGGAATATGAAGAAAAAATTACAGATATTCAGGAGATCAGCTCCTACTTTAGAACATGTGTCACATCCATTCAATATAGATGAATTGGGGCTGCAATCAAATCTACCAAATCTCGAGAGGCAGCAGGTTTTGACGGAATTTATCCAGAATTCATCAAACATTTAGGAAAAAGGCCTTGTCTTGGTTATTGTCTTTCTATAACCATATTCTCAATTCAGGAAACTTTCCTTCCGAATTTCGTAAGGCTAAAGTAATAGGTATTTTGAAACGAGGAAAATCCTTGTGATCCTAGTAGTTATCGACCCATCAGTTTATTGAGTGTTCCTTTCAAGATATTAGAAAGGCTAATTCTTTTAGAATTGAATCTTCTATAGAAAATGCTCTACAAAATTTCCAGGAGGCTTTAGGAAAAACAGAAATTGTTCGGATCAGGTTCTCAGCCTTACAACTTTCATAGAATCAGGCTTCAATGAAAACAGGAGCTGCTTTCATCGATTTATCTTCGGCATATGACACTGTGTGGAAAGATGGATTAATGTTCAAACTCTATACCCATCTGAAATGTAGGAAAATGGTACGATTATTAGACAATTATTGACAATAAGTGTAGCAACTTCAAAACATTGAAAAACGGTCTTCCTCAAGGATCAGTTTTAGCTCCTTTACTTTTCAATTTATTTATAAGTGATTTGCCCACTACATCATCTCAAAAATTTGTTTATGCTGACGACATTGCTATTGTTTACCAACATTATTTCCAACACGGATTTCCATACTCTGGAAAACATACTGTAGTCTGATTTGGAAATTTTAAAGAATTATTTTATCGAGTGGCGATTATGTCCAAATCCCAACAAAACCGAAGTATCTTGTTTCCATCATCCATAATCATGAAAAATATAGAAAATTAGCTGTAACTTTCAATGATCCTCCTATCGAACATAATTTCTATGCAAAATACTTAGGAGTTAAATTAGATTCATCTCTCAATTACAAGGCTCATTTAAATGATCTGAGCCTAAAACTGAAAACTAGGAATAATATTGTTCAGAAATTAGCTGGATATTCTTGGGGTGCTGATGCTTCCACTCTTCGCACAGCATCTCTATCTCTAGTTTTTTCTGCAGCTGAGTATTGTTGCTCTGTTTGGTTTAATAGTGCACATACACATAAAATTGATGCACAATTGAATACATCCATGAGAATAATAACTGGCACCATGAGATTAACACCGGTTCATTGGTTACCAGTATTGTCTAATATTGTCCCTCCCCATATTCGCAGACAGACTGCAGCTCAGAAGTCTTGAAACAAATATCATTCTTTTCCCAATTTATTCCCAATTATTTCATATTTTCCACAAAATAGAATTCCTAGATTGAAGTCATGTAAACCATTATGGCATAATAAGTTCTTTAATATGAACATAAGTGATAAAGAATTATGGAAGACTGAGTGGAACTCTTACGAAATGTTCAATAAGTATCTCGTTTCTAATCCTTCTGAAAAAGTTCCTGGTTTTGATCTTCCAAGAAAATTTGGACAGTTTTTAATCGTTTGAGAACAGGTCATGGTCATACCAATGGCATGCTATTTGAATGGAACTCAGTTCCTATCCCAAGTTGTGAATGTGGAGAAGCAGAAGAAACAATACATCATCTAATCAATAGTTGTCCCATATATAAATTTCAAGATGGTTTTAGGGCTATTCATGATGTTTCCGACTCTTTCTTGGAATGGGTTATAAATTTCAAACAAATATGATACGTATTTTTGTTAATAAGTTCTTTTTCTGCTTTTGTCTTTTTATTTCCAGATTCAATGTGAGAACCTTGAAGAAGTCTCTGTCTCCATCAATAGAAGACCACTCTTGAAGAAAGAAGTCCCTACAATATATTTCAGCTTATTTTTGTATTTTCACAGCCAGGGTTTTTTTTTTTACTGGGGTTTTTTCCTCAGGCTTTTATGTCATACGCCGAATTTTATGACACCTCGTCACTAACCCTGATCTATTTGCTTTATTGTTTGCTAACTAAATATTGTCAGCCAAAAGTTCAAAAGAATATATATATATACTGAAATATCAAACTTTCCGACTTCTATATTTTCGTTAAAGATTTATCCTATACTCCTTATTGATAATTTCTTCTTTACATTTCCCTTTAATATCCTCATCTTTAGTTTAACAATCCTTAATCTCTTTATCACTACCTGAAATACGAGGATTTGTTTTTATGATGATAGGTTGTTTTTGGCGCTCTTGTTACCCGAACAGAGTGCCTATCATTTTGCCCGAATGTCTGTAATTTTGGAATATCGAGCCGAAAATGGTCTCAATCGATTGGGTTCTGACTCCTGATGAAGAATTCGTGGCGAAAGTTGAGTCTGTCCGGCCGGCCGGCCGTATCCTCTCTAACATCCAAAAGAGATGAGCTAGAGTTTTCAAATTTTCAGAATAGGTTAATTGTCCAAATATCTCGGTCAAGTTCGTTATTGGGCCAAATCCGTCGGATGGTTCAGTAGTTATGAGCATCTGAAATTTTGTTTCCTCAATAACTACTACAATATCGATCCGTTCAAGTTGATACTTGCAATATTGTTGAGGAAGGCTGCAACAAAACGGCTAGCAAAATTTCGCAGAAATCGTCGCGCTAGAAAATTTTTAAAAATCACCAAAAAAAGTTTTTTAATACTCACTCTCATAAGATATTTTTCGGATTTCAATAAAAATTCGTGAATATATTGAGGTGATCGATATCTTACTTATCCTAAAATTTCATTGTCGTAGCTCTTTTCCATCTAACGATATGATCATTTTTTAATTTACTCAAGAGAAAAGAGAAATGACATACGTCCCGATGATTTTCTTTGAACGATGGCCATCACAGATCGATATTCGATTGACAAATGCCGGGCTCACTAATCAGTGTCAGTTGGCGTAATATTAATCAAAATTTTTCATAACGGGAAATCATAGAGATAGAATTCAATCTCGATAGCTGAAATAATATACGTTGTCAAAATTCAGAAAAGCACTGACGTAAGTTTTTAGGGAAGTTTCTTGAACAAAACTTGGGAAAAATTATGAGTAGTTATATTTAGTTCGAGGTATAGGTTTGTTCATTCATTAGACGTTCATATTTGCATCACATTGTCCCATAGTACGGGAAAAGACTATTATACACGTGATCAGAGTGCTTATAGATTTGTTATGGTTTGAATATTTACTCGCAAGTAGCTCAACAAGAGCGCCAAAGCAATCTGACCTCACGTCAGTGCTTTCTAAATTTTTCTAAGTAGTTTCTATTATAACTTTTGATATTTTGGGTGATATCTAAGTTCTCATCTTGAATTGAATTAAATTTTTGTATTATGTCTAGCCACTATAAAATCATATTCAAAGTTCTTTTCGTCAATAACAAAAATATTCATATATTCTTCGATATCAAAAATTTTAACCTTTAATGTTACTATTCCGATTTTACGCTATTAATTGTTTTAAACCCGCATTATTATCATAAGAAGGTATTTTTTTTAAAAGATAATAACCTTGAACTTATCACCGACACATTAGATCCTGAATCGTAGTTTCCTGAAGGCTCCAAAGTGTCATCTATCAGTAGTTTGATTTTTATTAATGGCGACACTAACAGTTTTCTGGATTAATATCATTTAATTCAACCTCCAACTCTGAATTGTTAACACTTCTTATTCGATCTCTTCTTGGTCTATCATTATTTTTAATTTTGAACCAACACTGGGATTCGATGTGATAACGAATACCTTTATTTTCCCCATCACAAATTTTACATGGACTAACCAAGGGTTTTACATTTTTTCTCTGATTTTACTTTCGGAGTATCCTATCTTTGTATCAATTTTTTTGTTAATCATATGTTCCAAACTTCTCAAATTATCAAACAAATCCTCATCGCTAAATGTGTTGGTAAGCGCATAACTCAACAACGCCTGGACCAATTTGGCCAAATCTTTTTAATGTTAGTTGAAGTTCAAGGATGGTTTTTACGGGAAAAATTAGAATTATTGCTGGAAAACCCCTAAAAATAGCCCTTTTTTTACTTTTTCCCATACAAATGATTTGTAACTAAAACGTAGTCAATTTGAGCTTTATTGCTATGGTATAAAGTTCATATTAAATTACAAGCACTCACTGTTGTCTAAGCAATGTAGGTGTGTTCCTAACGTCAAAGATCATTTCTATCAAAACAATGTGCGTGTGTGCGTTGGAGCACAGAATACATAGTTGGAGGAGTTTAATGTCGCGTTCCGAAACTCGCGTTTCTTTTGTATTACTTTCGGCACGCGAGATAAAATGCATCAGGATTGTTTGGGATGAATGCACGATGGCACATAAAAAATCTTTGGAGGCTTTAGAAAGAACCTTAAAAGATCTACGGAGCAATAATAACCGATTTCGTGGTGCAATGATTTTATTAGCAGGAGATTTTCGTCAAACATTGCCAGTGATTCCACGATCAATGCCGGCTGATGAACTCCATGCATGTTTTAAGTCCTCCAACTTGTGGAAACATGTCAAAGTACTTCATTTAAGCAAGAATATGCGTGTCGAGTTGCAAAATGACCAATCTGGAAACATATTCTCTAAACAACTCATTGACATTGGTAAAGGCAAATTTCCTATAGACATGTTGACTGGCTGCATTAACTTTCCTCAGAGTTTTGTCAGTTAACTCGATCAAAAGATGAACTTATTCAGAAGGTGTTTTCAGATGTTTCTCAAAATTACAGAAACCATGATTGGCTGAGTGAACGAGCTATACTGGCTGCAAAAACATAGATGTAAATGAATTAAATTTCAAAATTCAAGAACAAATTACAGGCGAATTGAGGATATATAAATCAGTTGATTCGGCTACTAATCAAGATGATGTAGTCAACTATCCACCGGAATTTTTAAATTCGCTGGATTTGCCAGGATTGCCACCTCACAATCTTCAATTAAAGGTTGGATCGGTGGTTATAATGTTGCGAAACATCAACCAACCGCGTCTTTGCAACGGTACACGGTTAGCGATAAAAAAATTACTAAACAATGTGACAGAAGCAACTATACTCAAAGGAAAGTATAAAGGAGAAGATGTTCTCATACCGCGCATCCCAATGATTCCGACTGATGTGCCATTTGAGTTTAAACGACTACAGTTTCCAGTGCAGCTTGCTTTTACTATGACTATAAACAAGTCCCAGGAGCAATCATTAAGTGTTTGTGGTATCAATCTAGAAAACCCATGTTTCTCACATGGTCAATTGTATGTTGCCTGTTCCCGTGTTGGAAAACCATCAGATTTGTTTATCTATGCGCCAGGTAATCAAACAAAAAACATCGTATACCACAAAACACTACAATGATAATAATGATAATTATGATTCACATGATTAACAATAAAGCGATTACTTACTTTTAAATCCTTATATATGTTTTATTTAATTATTTTTTATTCACAACGCCCTATCACCACGGTGATGGTTCTGTTCAGGAGAATTTTTTAAAATACATAGGCACAAAAATTGCCACATTACAAATCTTTTTGACAGGACGAAGTCTGTCGGGTCAGCTAGTCTGCAATAAAATTTGGTAACCCTGTGGCAAAGAGGTCAATCAGAGTGATTTTATCAATGGACTAATTCACTTCTAAAAGAAGTCTCTCTTTCTTTAACGCATACTCCAGCAATTGAAGCCTGATTGGGAACCACCCCTTATCTGCATATGTTTCACTAAAGTTTTTCTTCCACACTGTCCATTCAGAATTTATTGTATGTTTTATTAGCATGGAACTATACCAGTCCAGCGAAGAATCTTCCAGGAAAACCCTAAAAATTTCAATTTTTCTGACATCCTCTATTCCCGAACGACCACATTCCGCCTCAAATGTAGTCATCCACTGCGACACATTATGAATGTTGCTATTGAATTTGTCTAAAACAAATTTTTCTATCATTCTATCCATATTTACTGGTTTTGATGACTCCTTCTTTAGTTCAGCAAAGCTTTCTACGATTCTTGCTAAAATTTCCTCTGAACCTCCAGATGTAGATGTTTGCGGTCTTGTTAATTCCTCCAGTAAGCGACTTAAGAACTTTCAGCTATATTCTTGAAATTTCAACAAACCTATGAAAATGTAATTTAGTGTTATTTGTTCTTGAAATCTTACTTGGTCTACTTTCATTGTCCATAAGTATTGGTTATTTTTTCAAAAGTTTCAATATTTCATTTCGACAATTGTATCTTGATTCACATTTATAATGAATCATTTGAAATGCGCGTCTGGAGTAGTAGGAAGATGGATACACTATAGAATTAACATTTATGCCATTGAATGAAAGGAATATATTTCTAGGTGATTTGTACCAGATGCATAAAGTTCCTTGATTTCATTTTCAGGACCTCCGTTGGTCTACGACTATTGACCGACGTGTTGGAACCCTCTACACTTCGAGGAAGGTAATTTCACTCAGAAGTTCGACCTATTTCGAATGTTCGTTGAAGAAGGCCGAAGGAGGAATATATTCTTTTCACGTTCTATATTACCTTATATCATTCAGCATTGTATGCGGAAAATAGATTTATGCAGAAATTAATTTATAGGGTTCAATACGATGAGTGCAAGATTTCAGTGTTCAATAATATATGCTTTCAGTGGCAAAGTATTGATGTATTTATTGATTTAGAAAATACACCGTTGTGAATTTTGCCTCGAACAAAATACCTTTTAGTAGGTGGGACAGATGAACTTGCGGATTCAGTAATTGAACGAAAACGTGCGCAAGTGTTGATTCAATTACTTTCAATCATCAAATACTGTATTTAATTTTAGGTTCATATTTATCGAAATGATAACTGGCAAATGGCGTCGATACACTGCGTTATTCGATTTCGGAAATGACCAATGTCGATCTTCAGGAGAGCCAGTCATGGGACGATCGTTTCAAACATACGATTTAAATATTAAAAATAGTAGGGGTTAAATCAGTACAGAGCTTAGGATCACCCTCCAAAGAAAGTAGTATAACGAGCCATTGATACTCTCGTTATATGTACCGTAGCACCACCCTGTGGGCACCATATTTCTCCCACATTCATCTCACTCAGTCTTGGTAAAAAGAACTGAATTATGTCGACATAACCGTCTGTTAGATTTTCTTCGGAAGAACATCGGCCAATTATCCTGACTCACACCAATCAGTGAAACATTGTGAACGTATCTCGTATTATCTGTTTTGCTTATTTACACCGTCTGATGAATAAACGTAAGGTTAAGCGCCTAGATGGAACTCGTCTAGGATGACTATTTGAGCTGACACCATTGAAATTATTCTGACATACGAAGAATATCAATTACAGATAGGTCAACAGAATTTCAATGAGATGGTGTTGGACCATCTAGGCGCTCGGCTCGTAAGCATGCAGTTGCATTCAGGTTATCTGCTCGTTCTTTGAGGAAAATCCTGCAAGAAAAATTGAAGAATCTTTCTACGTCGATACGTAAATAATGCCATAATAAAATGAGCAAGTGCATAAAATATCTCAATTATATTATTTCATGAGTTGAACATCACAATGAAATACTGCAAATCCTTCAAAATAGCTTTTAGTAATAGCCTCTTTATTTCACAGATTTCTGGACATTATTGCGTCTCTTATGCACAGTGGAAAGTCGGAGGACTTGAGAGAGTTCTTAACTTCAGTATATGAGGCCAAGATAGCCGAACCAGGAAAGCAGTTCTCCGTATCGTTTAATAGGGAACAAAGTGTGAGTTCCCTACTCGGTATTATTCAAGTTTGTAATAATAATACTAAATTATTTTTAGATTTTCTCAGTGGAAGTTCCTAAACCATTTCAGTTGCCAAGAATTCCTGAAAATGTAAGTTTTTATATGGTCTTTTGGATATAAAATGCCTCGGTTTCGTTGCGGTGTGACCTTCAAACCGTATGCTACACCGAATTTTCTTATATTGGTGTTGTTTTTGGCAAATACCTCTATCTTCATAAATATCTCCATTTCAATATATACGATATATAAAATCTTTTGATTTTTGTCGTACAATTTTTGTCAGAAAACAGCTAGTAGTTAGCTATTATTATTAGATTTACTTTAATTATAACAAGGGGTCACTGAACTATATCACGTTTTTATCAATTTTTCCATTCGCAAAATTAGTTCGGAAAACGTCGGATGGTGGCAAACTTGAAAGAAATCCTGTAATAGGCCAAATGTGTAGGGATAGAAGACCCTACTATCCATAACTGCAGATATCGGAGAATTCCGAAATAATGCGCAAGCAAATCATCAAATTCAAAATTTCTTAGAAAAGTAGCCGAGCTATGAAGCTTTACTTGAGGGTTCGGCAATATTCCTCCTTTCACGCATATTTCGGATAGGTTCTCTAGGAATTTCTACACTATAAAGGCGTATGCTATTTTTAACGCTGATAAGATCATTACCCAAACAAAACAACCTTAAACATTTAAATTTCCTATATTCTACCACTGCCTTATACGTAAACTGGTTTAACTTATGTACGAATAACGCATCCAACTTTAAGCTCCTATGTAGTTTACTCCATTCCGATATGGAAAACATATTATTTATATGTATCTGTGATATTGTATTGTAGGATTGGCGTGCACAGAGCAGCCGAATAACATATGACACAGTTCCAGGATTTTGCGCATTGTTCCAGTAGAACAGCGTGATATCGCTTTGCCCAAATATCTGTAATTTTAGGATATCGGGTAGAAAATGGTCTCAATCAATTGAGTTTGGCTTTCTGATGAAGAACACAGGTTCAAACATGATGGTGTCCGGCCTACCGCAACTCTATTTTCCGAAAGAGCTGAACTAGATTTTTCATATTTTCAGAATTGGTTAACTGTCCGAAATCTCGGTCAAGTTCGTTTTTAGGCTGAATCCGTCCAATGGTTCAGGAGTTATGAGCAGTGCCCTATTACCGCCTAGGCCAACATAGGCCATGGCCTAGGGGCGGCAAATTTTTCGGTGAATAAAAAAAAATTCTTTAACTCCTCTACGAAAATGTAGAAATAGCCATCTTCGAAAATTTCGCACATTTTTTCATTACCGATGTATAATTCTTTTGTATGGAAGATAGAAATATTGTTGCATTTTTCACACCCCTCGGTAATCTGAAAATCAAAGGAGCCGCCCTAAAACCGAACAGCAGTCGGCACTGTCGGCGGTTAAGCGCATCAAAGAGAACGTGGAAAACCTATCCTATCGTAAATTGTATTAGGTGTGCAAATAAATTTCCGCGGTTTTTCATAAAAAATTAGGAATTTATTGTAAAGGAAAAGTACATTACGTTTTATTCAAAGTATTTTCCATCATTTGCCACTACTTTTCCCCATCTTTCTGGCAACATTCGGATACCCCGTCGAAAAAACTCTTCATCTTTTGACGCTATCCACAAATCTACCCAATTTTTGGTGTCTTCATATGATGTGAAGCGCTGCTCAGACAGACCATGTGCCATCGACCGGAACAGATGATAATCAGAAGGGGCTAAGTCTGGTGAATACGGCGGGTGGGGTAAAAGTTCCCAGTTGAGTGTTTCCAAGTATGTTTTTACCGGCGCCGCAACATGTGGACGAGCATTATCGTGTAAAAGAATAATTTTGTCGTATCTGGAGTAGTAATGGGCGCGTTTTTCCTTAAGTGCCCGACTCAATCTCATCAATTGTGTTCGGTAGAGAGCTCCAGTAATGGTTTCGCTTGGTTTCAGCAATTCATAATACATTCATTTGTACACCTAATAATTGCTACTAATTAAACACGGATGACTGTCAGGGAAATCAGAGGACTGGCATAATATTTAAAATATGAATACGGCACGTTTGATGAGTTTCCCTAGTAGGTATTATTTTCAATGGATGCAAATAACTAGTTAAATATTTTGCGTTAATTTCGGAATCGGCACTGGCAGCTCGTCAGTCCTATTTTTCCGTCCATGCAATACACTCAGAATCGAGAACTAACCACTATAGAGTTGTGGCCAGTCATTTTTAAACATTGCTGGTGCAATTTCAGTATAAATAAATTTTGTGGGTACTTATCTTCAGATCTACTTATTCATTCTGTTTTTCGCAATGTCAAGAAAACGTGAGAGTGGTTGTGAATATTGAAAACGAGCATAGGAAAGATCAGAAAAAAATGAGGAACTGGTGAAGAAGATTCCCAAGATTGACACCTTTTTACAAAAAGGTGATAAAAACAAGAAGTGGACTCGACAGAGCTGAGTGATATTCAACAAGAATTCGATCAACCTTCAACAAGTGGTAACAACACATCAAACAAAGCTGAAAGCATTATGGACATTCCGGAACAAGTGGAATCTTGTGAAAATCCGAAAAAAGCTTTTCCAGAAATTAGCGGCAGTTCAGATAACTTCAGTGATGATCCAGCTCTGTGGGATCAAATAATAGAGGAGTTGAGATTTGATATAGTGAGCGAAGCAATACAGAAAGTTGACATTGGTATAGATGAAGTAGTTTTGTATTATGAGTCATTAGTTGATTATTTCTTAGGATTAAGAGATCAATTTGATCGATTTGAGGAGAGAGCGAAGATCAATTCTGGATTTGAGAAATATCGAAGTGAAGAAAGAAGAGCCACAACAAGAACTGTTCCTGCTGATGAAACTCGAGTGGGACATACTGCTTTGAGTGGGAGGGAAAACTTCAGAGTAGGGGTTTATCTTGTTATAATTGACTATCTAACAAGAGAATTGAATGAACGTAAAAATTGCTACAAGGGTTTTGCTGCGAAGTTCTCCTTTTTATTAAAACTGCAATCGATTAGTTCTGAAGAATTAGGAGAACTAATCTCATCTCTAGTTTTCCTCAGGATTCAGATGAAAAACTGCACGATGAATGTTTGCACTTCAAATCCTACTTAGCACAGTTAGAACAACATCCAAAAACCTTACACGAGATGAGTACCTTCATTAGAAGTGATAAAAGCTTAGTGCAAGTGTTTCCCTACATCGATATTACAATAAGAATGTTTTTATGCACTTTTGCAACGAACTGTTCAGCAGAGAGGTCGTTTTCAGCATTGAAGCGAATTTTATCCTATTTGCGATCTAGCATGTCTCAAGAGCTTTTGAATTCTCTGGCCGTTTTGTGCATTGAAGCTGAATTGTTGAAAAAATTAGACTTCGAAGCTGTGTTGCAACAATTTGCGGAAAAGAAGGCAAGAAGAAAACCATTATTAGTTTGATTATGAAAGCTGTAATCTTTTACTATGAAATATACTCTCTGAAACATTAGATTGTTTTATTTCCAGATAGAAAATTGTCTTTATCAACTTCTGCGAAAATCAAGTATTTAAAAATTTGAATTTTTAAAATTCTCTTTACTCATAGGGGCGGCAAATGTTCTTGACCTAGGGGCGGAAAAGAGTTTAATCCGGCCCTGGTTATGAGCATTTAAAGTTTTGTTTTCTCTATAAATTCAAGAATATTAATCGGATCAAGTTGTCACTTGAAAGATATTTGAATTAGTTTAAAACAAGTAGACTTTCAAAATTTCTGAAAAATCGACAGGCTAGAAAATTGTTTTCTTTACCTATAAGGCATCCGATGTATTGGAACAAAAATTTGTGTACGTTTGGACGTTATTTCGCATTGTCGTAGCTATCTCCCTCCAGAAGTTATAATTGAACCCGGATTCTTCATCAGGAAGTCAAACTCAATCGATTGATACCATTTTCGCCTCGATATTCGAAACAGAAGCCGGCCATACACGACGAAGTCAACGCGCCAAATGGCCCCGTGCCAGTCCAAATTCAACAAGTGTGGGAAAGGATGAGGCCAATTGTAGTGATGGGAATACTGGCAACACACCAGTCGCTTCAGAAAAATATCGCGACAAAATACAGCGATTTCGTAACTGCGGTTCCAGACAATGAAGTTGGAATCGCACGGTCCACTCTAGAGTCACAGAGAAACAGGAACAGATCAGATGGTATTGACGGTATTTAAATTCAAACGAACTGCAGATTTCAATTATCCTAGAGGGAAGGATATAATTAATACAAGATGAGAGTTGAATCGGAAAATGATTGAATTCACTTATGCAAACGTTTTTTTATCCCTGATCGATAAAATGAATATACGTCACTGAGCATGAATTGGTTCTTTCAGTGACATTTAGTCCATTTGCGTCCTCAAATTGCTAATGCAAGGATCAGTCATTTTTGGGGACGATTCGAAAATAGGACGGCCTTTTGAGGAAACGGGTATTTTATGTGTTTCAATTTTTTTGTGATGATTCTCACCTTTTCTAAGATAAAAATAATAAAGCATCGATTTCATTAAAACATAGTAGGTATGGTAATATGCTAATTTAGTGCAGGTGCCCAGTAGAGGAACCATCGAACGTTTTGACCAAACATCCGTAGGTATTTTTCCTAGAATCGAGCCATCCGTAGGTATTTTTCCTAGAATCGAGGCTAAAATAGTCTCAGTCGATTGGGTTCAACTTCCTGATGAAGAATTCATGGTCAAACTTAAGTATATTCGTCCAGTCTCATACTCTCTCTCTATATACAGGGTTTCCCGTAATTCAATGTCAAGTGGTAACTAGACGATATGCTAGGTTATACCAGTTCTAGCAAAAATAAAAAAATTCTATGTCACTTGGTTGAGTGGTAATAGGTAGATGACGAGATATTGTTGATGATGGAGCTCGTGTTGAATGATTATTTGGGCTATTACCATCATCTATTGTGGATGTAATGTTTTCCGACGTTTCGATAGACATCTTCTATCTTTATCAAGGAGGAATAGTAAAAAACCTTTTGAAAAATTATCAATTTTTCAAAAGTCAATATGACAGAAGTCATGAAAGAAAAATGAACAATGTTATATACTCATCTGTGATATGATGATCTTTTTAAGTTGGATCGAACTATCGGCGTCCAAACTTCTGGCAGATCTATAGATGGAGCACTTATGGAATCAGGTGTTATTTTCATAAATGCTGCTTCTTTGATTTTTCTTCTTGCAAGTTTTTCTTCTTTGGATATTATTGATGCTAAACTTACAAAAGTTAAGCCTAATAATGAGACACAAATGACAAAGAACTGCATATATGAATTACCTTGCGAGTGCGGAAGATCTTACATCGGAGAAACTAAACGCCCTCTGAATGTACGAATAAAAGAACATCAGAAGCTTCTACGAGTACTAGACAGCGACAAATCCAGGTTAGTCCAACATGCTGTAGATGAGAATCATCGTATAAAGTGGGATGAAGCATCAATAATATCCAAAGAAGAAAAACTTGCAAGAAGAAAAATCAAAGAAGCAGCATTTATGAAAATAACACCAGATTCCATAAGTGCTCCATCTATAGATCTGCCAGAAGTTTGGACGCCGATAGTTCGATCCAACTTAAAAGATCATCATATCACAGATGAGTATATGACATTGTTCATTTTTCTTTCATGACTTCTGTCATATTGACTTTTTGAAAAATTGATAATTTTTCAAAAGGTTTTTTACTTTTCCTCCTTGATAAAGATAGAAGATGTCTATCGAAACGTCGGAAAACATTACATCCACAATAGATGATGGTAATAGCCCAAATAATCATGGTAATAGGTATATTTATTTTCCGGTTTTGCAGTTTTTTTTTCTAAGCGTATTCCAAAATAACCATGCTATTGATTACATTTACAAATCCATTATTAGCTATAATTGTTTTATTTTTATTTATTCCTTTATTTTTTATTTTATTTTTTTATTATTTTTTATTTTTTTAAATTTCTGCTAGAACTGGTTTAACCTAGCATATCGCCTAGTAACCGCTTGACTTTGAGTTAAGGGACACCCTGTATAATCTATAATTAGTGCCTGTTGGTGAATTAAGGTTAGCGGGCTGTAAAAGGAATTTATTTTGATTCATTAATACAAATGAAATAATCAAGTGCAACCCAAACAAATAAGAAATTTTCACCTTTTCAGCCACTCAAATGAATCTGAATCTTGATTACGAAATCGCTCGAGCTGACGGCAAGTTCTTCAATTGTTGGTAGCACTCAGATATTGATTTTCAAGCCACACAATTCTATATGAAACTCATTTTGGAAGCAGATTATGTTCGAAGCAAAATCCGATTTCTGAGATGAACTCGAAAAATCTCGTAATGATCACAAGGGTTGCCTCTTAAATTTAGGGATCAGAGAACAAAAATAAATATCAATAATCGAAAATAGCTTTATTGTTTTTCATAATATTCTCCATTAAGATCTATACACTTTTGCGTGCCTTTGAACCAATTGTCGAAGCATTTTGCCGCATTGACGAAGGTATCTCCCAATCATGCATTCTGAACACATCAAGCTCTTCTTCAGGTGTCGAAAAACGTTGACCTTTCATTTCACGGCAATAATCCCACTGATGCCCAAGGTTGTCTCAATCTCACATGACGATCTTGCAACATCAGTTAGCTCACAGCATCATGGTTTTCGGAACAACAACTGATTTTGGACGACCTTCACGAAAGTCTTGGAGTGAACAACGACCTCGGTTGAATTCACCATACCATCGATAAACACTGGTCCTTGATGGAGCTTCATCGCCAAAAATCGAATGAAGTTCATCGATGCACTATTGTTGAGTTAATCCACTTCGAAAGTTGTAAAAAATAATCGCACTAAAATGTTCACGACTTAAACTTATTTTTTGGGCGAGATGAATCTTTTAAGTTACTGTATACAACACAAATAGCGCTCGTATGTCAAAACGTTCTGACTACGTATAACCTCAAAAATGTCTTGTGTGCGGGTACAAAATTAGAAATAATAATAATCACCCGCTTAATGAGAGAGAAGCGCACTTCCTGAGTCGCTGATTATACTATAACAGTAGATCCAAAAATAATCTTTGGCAGAAAAGATGTTTGCAAGGTGAATAAAAACAAGTTTGTAGTTATAACAGAATTATGTATTTACAGATAAGAATAGTTACACAATGTTCGGCACTTGAGTTTACACTCACAGAAAGAGTTTTTAGGTGTCTATAATAACCAAGGATTTGAACTTCTTTGCTCAATCTTGGACACTTCTGGTAGTACTAAACAATAAAGAGATCTGACCTTATTTGTTGTTTTGGAAATCACCACAGCTCTGCTCTAATCGTCGAGGTAGACTTCGTAAAGTAAGATGCAGGCACTTTGGATAAAGCTTCTCAAACTTCCACTGATGAATTGTGCTTTGGCGATATGTAATTGCGTCACAGGTTCACAATTCACGACCTTTTTCTTCTACATGTGTCTTGTACTCTATATAATAAAAATCTGGATACTTTTAAAACTTTATTAACCAAGCAACACGTTCCTTACATGTACATTGCTGCAATGGCGCCTATTTCTAATGGCCGCGTCCTTTTTGACATAAACATAGAATAACATGACATAAGCATAGAACAAATATACAACACGCTTCCTCTAACAATAAAAAAAAAATTTTTTTTTTAACATTATCAACTTCAGAAATCAAGACAGTAATCATCTAAATATTTGGGGTGATTTCTTATTCGTATACAGTCCTGTCTACTTTCTATGGGTACACAGATTTGATTTTCAGTATTCTCATTAAATAGAAAATTCAAGTCTAGATCCGAGTTGCATTCAACATATTCAACAGAGTTCTCTCTAATCAAATTGTTTTTATTGGCTTGCTCTGAACCTGCAAATACAAGAGCATCATAGATTATATCAGTGTTCACAATGTCAAAGCTAGGCCTTAAATTAGTCTTTTTGAGAAATTTTCTATTGCGTCGTAATATACTCCCGTTTTCACTTTCCACTATGTATGATCTATCACTTAGTGCTTTATTTATTCTACCTTTTTCCCATCCTTTTCCCTTCTGTATAAGTATGTTTTCTCCTTCCTTCAGAGGTTTTAAATCCTTTACCGACCTATTGTAAAACTGTTTTTGCTTATCTGATTTATGTTCCAACTTTTCCTGAACATATTCTCTCTTTACTATTTTTGTTTCCAAATTCTTATCTGAAATTATAATTTTTGTTTTAGTGATTCTATTCAAAAATAACTCTGCCGGAGAGTGTGAAAGTGACGGAATAGGAGTGTTATTATACTCTAAAACTAACTCATATATTTCTTTCTTATCAGATTTTTTCAACATATTTTTCATTATAGATACGGCTTTT